>LPNX010116215.1:776114-804968 GCA_001517045.1 Pseudotsuga menziesii
CTTAAATTTGACAGTGTTATGGTTGGACGACTTCTTGGAAGTTAGTGTTCTTTTGGTTTCTATAAAGAACCAAACTCATAATAAATAAAACCAATATTTATACTACACCTTGGTAATTACAAGGTAGTAAGACTACCCAAAGTAAAAGAAAAATTTACTTAGTAATATTAGTAACGATATGGTAATGTAACATTACAACAACACATGTGACTTGGTGATAAACTAGAAAACTGAAATTTATAGCTTGATGACTAGTAGTGCAAGTAAACAATTATAATTGTTTACAAGGAATAGGTTGATATTTATCACTGCTTAAAGAGAGTTATAGGTAATCTATTTGTAAACTTTTTCTTTGAAGATCTTAGAATTATATTCATGTGTATAAAGGAGCACATTGAATATTAGACATAGCAATAGCAGTAATTTCATGCTTCAGTAAAAGTGTTTTTATGTTAAATTATGAGCCCTATGCTCATCAGTAGAACTTGTGAGTAACTTTGCATATAACATTAAAAATGAAAACTTAAGTAGAATTCATGCTGGTAAAATACATTAGTATGTTAAGGATATTGGTCTCTATGACTAACTTAAAATACTGGCATAGATTCAAAAACAACAAAGAAAGTTACTTTACCTCATCGTAGCCTTGATCTCTATTAATCAATTTATGCTCTAGCATTTTTAATATGCTAAAGAAGTACATATTGACTTAACACAAAAACAAACTCCTACTTGTTCAAAATTTACCTGTTGAACCTGTAAGAACCAGAAATTCCAGCTGAGTTAGCAATTGCTAAGTAAGCCCCAGTTTAGAACATAGCTTCTCACCTACTTGACAAAAGAAAATCATCAGTACAGCTAGAAGCAACTGAATGCAGGTCATAAACATAACATATCAAAATTAAAGTGATATTAGTTTTTATGTGTTTAAAGTTAATCACTACATATTGTTAACTATTTCATTTTCCGCTGGCCGCTAGTAGTTATTAGAATGCGACTTTAGACATTTATGTTAGATTAAAAAATTTAAACTTTTGTGAAAATTCAGGGTTATGACATGGACCATGTGAAATAATATGAAAAAGGAACACTCTCTTTTCTTCGGAATTGAGAAGAGTATTCTCAGGCATAGGTTTATCACTTTTATGGACCTAAGGGACTAAATTTATGAAAAAGAAACCCTCGGTATGAGTTCAGTTTTCTGTTTTTCATGATCTGGACCTAAACATGAAAAATATTCTAAGCATACTTTACGTATTTGTCATGCTCGCTAAACCCTAAAGAACAAAGCATCGATTTTATTGTTGTAAACCCCATTTCTCGTAATCAAATGGATCTTTTCGAGTGATCTTGCCTTCCTTCACACTTGTAAAACTCAGGCTATATGTTGATTTTTGGACCTTCTTGACTAACTACGAAGTTGGGTTGTAATCTCGCCATTTTATGTTTATTAATAAAGAAAGTTCTTCTTCGAGTCTTTGTGTTGTTGCATTCTTGTATATGATGAATAATGAATTGTTTTGATTATTTTATTATGAATATGGCATCTCATTAACCATTGATATATATATATATACAACATATTGCTAGAAGAATTTGTATTTTTCAGGTGAATTGGAGAAGCCTTGGAAGCTTTGGAATAGATTGAAAGAGCAGAACACCAAGCTTGGATCAATTGTCATAAACCGGGTATTCCAAGACTCCTTCCTATTCCTATTTCATTTTCTACATAAGATGATTGTCTGAAACTGTCTTAGTAAGTTGGTAAACCTTGAGACCCTATGTTACAAGGGTGCATTGTCCTGAACAACAAGCATACACTTAACATGAAAACTGGGACAACTCTGTGACATAGGAGGCATCGATAGAGGCTCCATAGGGACTGGAAGCATTACCAGTCGGTGGAGATATTCAGAGTAACAAGTACAACTCCTAAATTCATACTAACAACCCAACCAATGGATGCATTATACAATGCTTTGTTCGAAGGAGACACGACACGAAAACTTCCAGAGTAAGATCATTTCCCGTCCAACTTTTTATGTTTTATTTTGTCTTTTTCATACTGGAAAGCTTGAAAAAGAATAAAATTTCTTATAGTACAAAACTAGGAGGAAACGAGTGTCGTGGCCAAGAAAATTAGTTCCAAGTAGTGGAACATACCTAAGCTCAATTCAAGGAAGCATGTGCAGGATAAGGACACTCAAGGGGATGTCTCCTCCGGGTATGGGGTGATCAAGCCGCAAAAGATATATTGAAGGCTCTGCTTTGCTAGTATTGAGACAAGCTCATGCTATATGGATTATAAAACTAAAGCAGGGAGTAGGCATAAAGCTCAATACGACAAGCGGACGCATGAAATGCAATTACAACTTGATATAAACTGGAGTCCCTGTGGGAGATGGCCAGCATATAGTTCAAGAACGAATATGAGGTTCATTCTCAAAGACATGGCAGGACTACAAGGTCCTCCCAAACCCAAGGGAGGACTCTCATCATGGGTACAAAATGGAAAACAATATATATATAGGGAACCCATGTGTAGGAAGGCTCTACCACTTACGTAATGCTACTTCTAGTAGAAGTGTGTAGGTTTTGTAACATTACAAAGTGGGTCTGTACCTATAGTTGAGGTGACATGGTCATAGGACAATGCATGATGCATGCAGAAAAGTGACCCTATCCTATATGTCATTTCTAATGTTATACATGTTATAGACATGAACGGGTCAAGACCTCAATGAGAGTGTACAAAAAATGGACCCTACACAACAATAATAGTCCAAAACAGCTAGAAATAGTCAGTAAAAAGTCCAAACTATAATATATAGGGAGGATTGATCATGAGAAAAGCATCTGAATGAATCATTGCAGTGGACGATGGGACACAAGTAGGAATGTAATTTGTAGACCCAACGTTCATGTATCCACTACCACCCCTGTGAGAACAAACACTGGTGTTAAGACCGGGTGAAGGAAGTGAAAATATTCCACAAATGGAGTAGAGGGTGGAATATGACCACTCCTGAATCTATGAGCAAGTTAAGGGGCTATGGTGCCCCCTCCCCCCCTGATCCAACACCAAGATCTGCACTAGGGCCTAGAGCGGGTGATGGAATACTAATAGTGATGTTAGGCATGTCGAACATAAAAGGACACAAACTCGAGAGAACATAAACATACTCAAGTAACTGTGATCCCAAAATTAAACTAGCGCATAAAGAACACACCCCTAAGTAAAGATAAGGCAATTCCAAACAAGCCAAGAGGGAGGATAAGTGAGCTCTCAAATGCAGTAGGTATGTCTCGCCTAGGAGAGGCCAAAGACTCACATACACTACAAGCGGAGGTGTGTAACCAATTATAGTGGACCTCCACTTCAACGCATATAGCGACTGTGTTGTTTGACCCCTGCCTGGTCAGGACACTCACAGAATAACCTCTGCAAGTACCCCATGTGATACCCAGTTAAGGAAACTAGGGTCACCCCAATATAACCAATGTTTAGGAGGATAGTCGTAGGTGCGATCTACCATATGGGTAGAGTAACAAAGCATGAAGCTCAAAAGCACCAAAGGTACCTCAAAATCCCCTAGGTACAAATAACATCTTGGAAATATCTTCAGAGTTGCACAGAGAGTGGCAATGGGCTATCCCCACCACAAACGTGTACGTTGTCTTGTGCTTAATTCTCATGTAAGAGGAGCCTCTTGAGAACACTAATTATATCAAGGATTTATCTTCTGGCCTGGACAGACACCTAATTGTTTTGTTTCATAGTCTTGGAAAAATTTACTGGAGACACCCTATTCCAAGTTTCTACAACTTAAGCTTGTTGGTGCACGTCTATCAAATAAAAATGTGTAATCAATTTTAAGTTAAGCATTAATTTTAAGGGTTGTGATTACTCAAGGGTAATGAACGTGCAACTAGCGATATTATGAATCGACAATGAAATAAATATGCACACCTAACAAACAATGCAAAGTGCAATTTCTCTTTAAATATGAAGAAAGGGGTATGCTACTAAAAATAATGCATAAAATTCCATTCGATTTCAAATTCCAATGCAATCCTTCCTATATGAAAGCCTAAACACAACTCTCATCCAAGCAATCCAATGCAAGTACCTCCTTAAATCCATATGTGAGATCCAATTAAGAATGCAACTATATAATTATTTTGTATTTTCAATATAAAAGAATGAAAATGCAATAAAAGTCATTAAAATTTCTAGTATATGTAGCAAGAAACAAACACAATCCAAGAAATACATCGATAACACCATACTAATGCACTAATAGAAAAACAAAAAACAAGAAATTTTTTTAAATAAAAAAAATTAATAAAAAAAAGGGTCTCTGGTCACAAAAGGAGAAATCAACAGACAATATAGGAACCCGGGAAGACTCAACCACACTCACAACCCACCCAACAACTTCCCACATCAAGAACTCAACCAAACGGGAGGATGTATGTGACTGTTCAAAGAACAATAGCGTATGTATGTGACTAGGTAGACCACGTCCCATGTATATATGCGACTGTATATTCTCTTACCCACGTATACAGAGAAGGAGATGGTAAAAAGTAGGCTTAAGGTCGAACCACTCTAGGGAACTATCAATGAATAAACATACTACCAAATGCGACACAGAAATAGGGAGAAACAAAGATCAAATTGAGTGAAAAAGTGCACCCACAACCCTACTAAAAAGGAAATCCCCAATGGAGTCGCCAATTTTGTTACAAAGAAAACTTCTTATGACTTGGGGTAAACCAAAACAGACATTATGACACCAGAAATCAATCCACTTCCAATTTTATAAAGAGATAAACAAGTATAACACTAAGATGTGAATAACGTACCTTGTTCCAGACATTTGTAGTAGATCCCCGTCGAGCTTTCAACCACACTTGCAACTACATTTCATTCTCAACAACAACTAAACATACAAGCATGGTATATATTAAGTGTTAGAACCTACTATAGAATATATAAGTCCAATATATACAATTCAAGCAACTACATTCATGGTTAAAAGCATTCATAATTACACATATAATGGACAAGAAATGGGTATTTCTATTTATTATAAACAGAGATATAAATGACAAACAATTTCGGAACCTCATCGAAATGGAGAAATTGAGTCCTCCACGTGGGCCTCTACCACTTCAATCCTCCATATCAATGACAAGCTCACAATACAATGGAAATAATGGGAAGAGCATCAATGGATGCTCAAAGGACAAAGGGATGCAGACTCAAGTATGTAAGAATGGGGCACAAATCCACTATAGTTCATTTTCTCTCACAAGTTCTCCTCCTCTAATGCATCCAAGTAGATCAATATGTATCCCTTCAATAGGAGGTCAAGGGTCAATTCAAAGCGTTTCCAGGCATATGTAAGGCCAATAGTCAATTTATTCATGACTTAATGAAGACAACTCCAAATGTTTTATTTTTGGGCACATTTCCTGATGTACGCGGGTCACAGTGGAGCAAGTTGTGTGTACACGCGATCTGTAGGCTGGTGACCCATGTATACCAATAAACAGGAATTTTTTAAGGGGTTTTTTGGAGCATCAAAGTTTATATTGGGAAAATGGGGTCCAAAGAGTCTACATAGGGACAAGGAAGGCCATAAAAACATGATATACCAAGTGTGGTAAAATCAGCTATAACAAACCCTATGTTATGACAAGCTCTAGACTAACTCCCTAGGAGTCTTATATGCAATCAGTCAAACAATTATGCATCAGTCTCATCAACAAGTCAATAAAAAAATAAATACTTACACATTTGTGAAACATCCTCCTTCCTTACTCATCCTCACCCTCACTCTAGATGTTCTCGCTCACCATGGAATGGACCCTCTACTATAACCTTTATGCAGATCATAGAATAGGTATCGAAATTTCCCTAGGAAATTACCACGGCATAGCCACCCTCCTGAATTCTAGTAATTGTGTGGTCTCATCGGAATTTAACTAAAATATAGGCCTCACTAGTATTAATTGACACTGGTTATCGATGTCTCGATATCGATATTAGGATCGTTATACCCTAAAAAAATCGAAACGTTGGACTATAATCCCTCTATAATTACCCTTCATGAACCATCCCCAAGAATCAAAAGTCCTTCTCCATATGCCTCCCGCTTGGTTAGGAAACCTCTAGCCTTGGAATTCCGGTAGAAGAGTTTGTTTGAATCATTGAACCATTGATATACAGGAAATTAGAGCAATTGAAAGGTATAATTGTGCAGTTGAATGGAATGAAAAATGTACACTGAACAAGAAAAATTTCAAAGAAAACTAATAAGAATTTATCAGTAAATTACAACATTAATCTTCATTAATTCCAACAGTTTATGACAATGTTACAATAAGGAGAATTTAAATCATGTTGATAATATTCAAATCTACCAACTCAATCCTAACTGACTGGCTAACTAGAAGTTTCTAAATCACTATCAGAGACCACTAGTCTAAATCCACATGTCTAATTCAGTCTATCAATTAGTTAAACTAGTTAAACTGATGAGGTAGGTGAGAAATGTTGCCTACTCACATGAAGCCATGCAATACTGGCGCTAACTCAAGTGAACGAAACGTAACTGAATGTAAGTGGAGCTTAATTTAGCATAACTACCTACCAACTACAACCAACTAATGGAGGTTGACAGTGGCACTCAGAGTGGCTCCTAAAGTGTAGGGATTGGCATCGGTTGCACCAAATGACACAACGGTGGCACCAGTGGCACCAATATCATGGTGGCACAAAACTCTAGAAAATGACTCCTAAGTTAGGAAAAATATCTAATAGACTATATATGGACAAGGGAGGATTATATAATCCTAACTTAGACAACTTGGGCCATGGAAACAAGGCCAAAAGTCACCCATTACAATATAAAAGAAGTAAAAATGCTTAATAACCTGAGGAAAATGGGTAAAAAATCATTTGAACCCACCCCCCCCCCCTCAAGATAAGCANTTTTGTTGCAATCTGCAACACTTTGCAGAAGCAATGCAGTAATTTGGTTCTTATGTGTAGCAACATCCTGGAACTATGCATGTGAACCTCCCCAAACTAAATTGATGTGTCTAGAGGTATTTTCCTCTTTGGAAGAAGAAGGATATTCTCAACTGAATCAGAAACATAGGCAGTTGCAAGATGAAAACTGGACCCATGTAGAGCAATTGAGATCAACTAATGAGAGAGAAAAAATTCTTGAGAATTCAAACCATGTGAGGAAAACCCAAGAAAATGATATATTGCATCCTTGAACTTCAAACCATGTGAGTTAAAATCATCTCCAAGTGTTAGGAGCAAGTGTCCAGGGGAATGCAAAATGTCTCCATCTTTACTAGTTCTGTGAGGAGGAGCATGTGATCAAATAGAAAGGTAGAGAAGCCCTGGGACTATGGAGAGCGAATGATTGAGCTCCATAATATTATATATATTCAAAAATAAATAATGATACAAAAAATATAATATCAGTAAACACATGAGATAAAACTGACATCAAATCTCCAACATCAATTTTGAAAGAGACTCGCGGTACTTGATTTTTCACACCGAAATTGATGAGAACAGCTACAAGCATGACTGGAGGGACTTAAAACTTAAAAAAGAAACCAAATAATGTCATATCATATCCAAATAATTTCATATCATATCCAATAGTATGGAACAAAGGTTCCAAGTGCCCCACCGAAATGGTAGATGCACAATTTTCTCCTTCTTTAACAAAATTACGTGTATTGGTGCATGCAATCATGTAGGAATTTGTTGGAACCTCTAGATCAAAGAGATTAAATGGATCACTCCTAAAATATGATATTTCTTCCAAAACATCCAAATTATTACTTTTTTGCACACCAACAACAACATTAGAGAGAGAAAAATAAAATTCATCTTCATTTTCTAGAAACAATCACTAACAAACTTTGCACAAAATTTAAAATAAAAGAATTACTGGAGAATGTTTGCATAGAATGGAAGGATATTTTTTCTTCAATAACAAATATTTGAATTTCTTCCTATATATCATCCATATGATAGTATGATATATCATATATTTCACTAAATTTCGGATTAGCCGGAGAAGGAGTCACTCCAAGGAGACTTTCTTCAATTTGAATTGACTGTGTGGAAGATTTTGCTTCTTCTTCATCTTGAACAACTTTATTTGCTGCTGAAGAGGGTACATTGAGTACATTATTGAACTCATAATGCTATATTTTAATAGAACCTCTCCCAAAATCTGGGATTTGGAAGCCACATCCCATGTGAGTGTTAGGTCCTCCTGATAGAGTGAGAGTGGTGAAGGATTCCCTAGAGAAAACCATGTCGTTGGATGCTCCATAATATATCAGGTAAGCCTTCAATGGAGTGAGGACTTATTTCAAAGAAAGGAACCTCTCATATTATTCAGTATTCTCTCCAACATTAGACATCTTTGCACATTGTGGAAGGTGAATATTGTTCTATTCAAGGAGTGTTGCGAACTAGTCGAGGGTCTTCTTCATGCACTGGATTTTTGGATGAAAGCCTCTCAGACAGTATGGACATCTAGTATTTTATTTTATATAACCTAAGGCTCCATAGAAATATTTATGATTCTATTTTGGCTTTGAATTCAAGGATTTAGGCTCCTTCCCCTTGTGCTTCCCTCTGTCTTGCGCATTGTTACAGTCTGACATCAGAAAAGATTGATTCTTGGATATTAGTAACACTCCCATTTCAACCAACTTATCTGGCTCTTTTATTAAGGAATCAAAAAACAAATATATAGAATGAATATTCCAATTGGGGATGGAATCTCTTCCAGAATGGAAGGTACAAACAAATAATGATTACTCATAACCAAGTTTTCTAATCATATATAGCACAAGTTGCTCATATTTCCTCTCTATTCCGCATTGTTTACATTACAGTTCTAGAGACTTGAATTTTGTGAAAAATTGCTGAATAGTTTCAAAATTGTTGGGATGCAATGCAATGAGCTCATTCTCCAATATGTTCCCTTAAATCTCATCTTGCTTTCCAAACAAGAGTTCAATATTTTCCCAATATTCTTTTAGAGTCTCCAATCCCTCAAGATGAAAGAGAAGATCCTGGGAGATGTGAGTACATAAGAATCCTAAGGATTCATCCAACCGATTCAAGAACTTATTTTTCTCAGTAGGGTGATGGGGATATGTCTCTCTACCCGTAGTCTCCTAAATAGGACAAGATTTCACAAGGATACCTTCATATCTTCCCTCCAATCAACATAGTTGAAGTGTGTAAGGATTCGGGGTACAACAGCTGTAGAATCCATCAATTTTCCTGCTGAACAGAGAATTCTACAACAAACTACATAGGTACCTACAAGTAACACTACAAAAACACAATAAATTTGCAATCATGTTTCAATCCTTCCACCTCGACATGTACACTTTCTCAGGGTTTGTCACACCTGCAGAGACTTCTCTGAACGAATCCAGAGTTAGCAAGGCACAAATTGCAAGAATTATGTGGAAACCCAGTTTCTTCTAGTGTACAATGGAAGTTGGATATACTTGTTGCTAGCCTGAACAAGACTATGATACCATGTTTGAATTATTGAACCATTGATCTACATGAAATTAGAGCAATTGAAAGGTATAATTTTGCACTTGAATGGAATGAAAAATGTACACTGAACAAGACAAATTTTAGAGAAACATGATAAGAATTGATCGGTAAATTACAACATTAATATTCATTAATTCCAATAGTATACAACAGTGTTACAATAAGGAGAATTTGAATCATGTGGATAAGATTCAAATATACCAACTCAATCTTGACTGATTGACTAACTAGAAGTGTCTAAATCACTATCGAAGACCACCATTCTAACTCCACATGTCTAATTCATTCTATCAATCATTTAAACTAGTTAAACTAATGAGGTAGGTGAGAAATGGCGCCTACTCCCATGCATCCACTCAAGACTGAACCTAACTTAACTGAAGTACATATAACTGAATGTAATTGGATATTAACTTAGCATAACTACCTACCAACTACAACCAAGAGCTGTAGGTTGTCAGTGGCACTCAGAGTGGCTCCTAAGATGTAGGGATTGGAACAAGTGGCACCAAATGGCACACTAGTGGCACAAATGGCACCGGTGGCACCAATATCATGGTGGAACCAAACTCTCTCAAGTGCATCCTAAGTTATGAAAATGATTTAATAGACTATATAGGGACAAGGGAGGATTATATAATCCTAACAGAGTTAAGAACCAATGGAATATAGTTAATTATTGAGTTTTTCCCCCATCCCATAAGGTGTTTATAGTATCCATTCTCATTTGTGGCTATGGTCCCCCATGAAATCCTACAAGGATTAGACTCACTAGGATCTTTGAGCGGATTACCTAGAACAAACTTCTACTGACCATAATGAACAATTATTACTATCAATTTCCTCAAGATAATAAGATATCATGAAATCAATTATGAATCATATGTATTCACAATGAATGCCTCATCATAGTTAATATTTACAATAGAATGCATCATAATCCATCCTCGTGGTAAAATATGCTTCATAACCATGTTTTAACTAAACATTTTTTCAAATCCCATATGTGGTACAATACCATTATAAAATAACAAGCCATGATCCCATCATGAAATCATTATGCATCTCCCTGAACTAATGTGTCATGAAAATCCATCATGAATTAACAACACATTACACAATAAATCACATCATTGAATATCAACTTGAACAATAGCATATAACAATCTAACTGTCATCTATCACCAATGCCAAGATGAGTGATGAAGTAACATACTGAGAAAGAAATAGAAAGTCTCAAACAAAGTTCCACATGTCACCCTCATGAAATAATATGCATAATTAACTAAGTATCACTTGTCATCAAATCATACCTTGAAATCATTATACAATGAGACCATATCAAATACACCATATGCAACCATTGCATATAATACGACATTATTATATCATCATATGCGGGATGGTACCATGTACTAATGTTGATGGAAATACTCAGCCAATGCGTACAAAGGTTGTTTCCCTATCTTAAATGACCCAAAACTAGAACAAAACACCTACAGAATAAAGAATATTTCCCTAGAATTAACTAGACTACTTGAATTGACTGCTCTCTTACCCTTTTTATGGGTTGTGAATGTCTAAACCTTGATGTGCTTGAGTTATGCAAAGATGCTACAATAGACACAAACGAAACAAACCAAGTGAGGGTAACAAGATCATCTATCATCCTATGTAAAATACCAAGGAGTTAAACAATCAACAAAGCATAAGAATCATATACACAATGTTTATGGGAAAGAAACTATATTTGCATTAAAAAATAAATAAGGAGAGAACACATCCAAGTCTTGGTGTTGAGAACTCTTCTCAATGGGGTCTTGCCTCATGCTTCAACTTTCCTACTAATCACTTAAGGGAGTCTGAGGGAATTTGGCCAGAGTTTAGATGTTATCACACATTCTTCCTCTCTTTTCCAAGAGGGGTGAGAAACTATATAAAGGATTCAAACAATAGAGTAGGTTTAGGATTCCATGGAAGAGGTGGAGGGATCATCCCTACGATAGGGGATCTTGTGTTACACTTGTCCTGATTCATAGGGATGAGGCTCCACGAAGGAAATATTAGAGAAGCCTCTCTAAACATGTTTACCTTCATAAGTTGAGCACCGCACCTTTTATGAGGAATATATGTGATTCTAGGAGAGAACCACCTCTTGTAAATGGGGAACAACTGGTGGCACTGCTCTTTACAAATGGAAAAAGGGTGTTGCTGAGATGGGTACCGTTGGTTGCACATGGGGAAATTACGGTGGTGGCTCAGATTAAGGAATTACTTTTTCCCACTCATTTTTCAACTTCAATATTTGAATAATTTTAGGAATACAATGAGATACCTATCTCATAACATGTTGGTGACGAGAATTAAGTGTAAAACAATTCCCACCAAAGCATGAGGCTAGAGGAAAGGATAGGAAAAATGCTTTGTAGGAACAAGTTATCACTTCGAGGAAAAGGACCAAAGGTCAAAACTCATCAACAACCAAGGTGATTCTACAATACATTTACACTTTGATACATGTACAAATGAATCACAACATGGTTGCCGACCAAAACAATGCAGATCCATGCGAGATAAAAATAGTCATGGCTACTGAAATACAACATAGATCCATGCAAATAAGACTAAAATTTGGACATAGCTACCAGACATACAATGTAGATATATGTCATACAGATGCAAATCTGAGCACATATACGGACATACAAATGTGGATCCATGCTATGACTCATACAAAATATTCCATCGCAACCTAGGGAAAACAATGAATACTCAACAGACACCCAGGGTACTCATCTTGTTCTCAACAAAGTATGATTCTATCCATGCGAATAAATGTTTTGAATTCAAACATGGTAGAAACCACTTGATTACTAGTCAATGATGAAAACCATTAACAAGTGTGAGGGTGATCACTATTAATGTTAATGATTCCCAATCTACCCTAGTACATTACTCCGAATGTGAATGGATGGACTAATGTCGAACACTCGGTTGAATATTTCGATCAAAGGTCAATGGTGAAATCTTAAATTTCGAAAGCAATGGAATATTCCATTAAGGTATGCATATTTCAAGTTACTAACTTGTTTCCAAGACTAATTCCTGGAAGATGTGCTGATGTCGACAGGAATAGTCTCGTCGAAGGAGGGCCATAATGAATCCCACATCAACGACACAAAACTTGTAAAAAAATTATGGAATTTGAGTATGAAGTAACCATAGGACTGAATAAAAGGTGACTCACACAAAATATAGGTAGGTTTGACTGCAGAGGGTAACTCTCAATATTCAAATTTCCTTTGAACATCGAGTGGCATAACTGAAGACTTGGAAGCATTATCTTAACGAGGTGAATACGAGGACATAATGCAATGCTAGATGATGCATTCTTTGAAAAGACTCAAAGGAGTAACATGAATCATGAAAGTGGATCGACTTGAAGACAAGATGAATACCCAACTGTTTCAATGAAATGCATACAGGTGACTAGAAAGTTGCTATCATTACAAATGAAACATAATGTTATTCCCTTAATTTCTCCATCATGATCAATGAGTTCCTCTTTACTTTTTTAACAATTCAAAAGACGGTAACAAACACTCATTGTATCTTATCATTGGATAATTCCATTCTCATATGTTTTCCAAACCTAATAAAGGAGGGGTCCGTTCCCAAAAAAGGGTCTTTCAATGTTTAGTTTAACAAGTCCAATGAAAGGAAACTCGGCATTGTTCATGTTTAGAGAGTCTTAACGGGACTAAGAAGACTCTGAAAAGGTCCTTTTTCATAAAATTTAGCCTCGGAGGCCCAAAAAAGTGTAAAACAATACCGTGGAGAACTCTTCTAGTCAACGACTAGAGTATACATTTTTCGTACATAGTCAATCCGAACCAAAAAAGGGGTAAACTACCATCAAAAATATGACCTTTCAAGTACTTTTACAAGCATGAAAGTGACAAGTTAAATTGATAAAATTTTCACATTTCAAGAGTCATAAAAGTGCTTAAGAGGACTACATTAAGGTTTCTTTTTCATAAACAATTTTAACGAGCCCGAAAAAGCAATAAAAGTAGACTCAAAATCTTAATTCTACGGTTTAATGAGCACAACTAAAGTTTTAAAAATGCTCTTGAAATTTTTTTAGTTTTGATTGAGAACAAAAAAGGACAAAAGAAAACTTGTCCATGTCCAAAAAAAGCACTTCTACATGACCTGCAATTCTCAAAAAGATCATTAAACACCAATTTGATAAAAACTAGGCAAAATATGACTATATTATGGGTAAAAATAATAAATTTAATTAAATAAAATGTCAAAATGGTAAATAAAAATGGTGAATAGTGAAAATAGTTACCATTTTCATTTTTACTGATCCTTGGTGACAAAAACCCCTTTTGGAGACCAAATTTGAAGTGAAATTTGTGAAATATACGAGCGATCATTCGACGAATCGTCTGGACCAGCTAATTCCTATCCTCTTACTCTTCTATTTCATGTTTTTCATTTTAGTTTTATTGTCATTTTTAGGGATTTTAATACCTCTTTCTGAGGGAAAAATGCGCCCGGCACCTCACTTTCCTCTTGCAGGAAAGGCGGTGTTGCGCAACACCACACATTTCCTCAAAGGGAAACCTGGTGCCACCGCTTTGTCCGAAAGGACAAGTGTGGTAGCACAAATCGTCTTAAAAAACCTAAAAATGGGGCTAAACAACAAAATTTCAAGATTTGCAAATGATCATAAATGGTTTTTAACACCTTCATTTGAACGTTTGGCAGGTTGAAAGAGCAAAAATGGTTGTGTGGAAAGAAAGAGAACATGAGTTGGATGATATCTGTTGGGAAAACGACCATGGCATGGTTAGTGCAGTTCAGGAGTTTTGACTCCTAAATTTTTTCCAAGTGCTCATCTTGAAGGCCCAAATCATACTAATGGAGTACATAATCAGGATGTGGAATCCTAAGTAGTAGTACTTCGAGGTAGGGGCACATATACTCACAGTGGAGCTAGAAGAAATTTACTTCCTTACAGGGATTTCCAAGAGGGGAGCACTCAATCACTAACTGGTCCACAAGGTGGGGATGTGATTACCCAAGGCATTATTGATCAATATTGTTTTATGGGATCTCAAATGAGTGGAAAGAAAATACTTATCAAAGATGTGATGGATTTACCTTTGAGGATGGTCATGTTTACTATGTAGCAAGTATCTAGGAGCCATGGGGCACATTAGTATTCTAGGGCCCATATGTTGTATGCACTAGAAGCAATGGCACTGACTGTGTTTAACTGGGTAGAATCCTTGCTGGTGGTATTCAAGGAGAAACTTACCAAATTTCGTCGAGGTCAGTTGAAGCAATTTGGATATGGGACCGTTCTAGTGTCCTTTTTCTTAGAGAGAGTCGCATTATTGAGGAATCAAGTGGATTTCAACGAAATCAAGGCATGAGATCCACATATTCTATGGTGGGTTAAGGTGATGTCCCACCATGGTGGCAGGGGCCCTAGATTCAAGTGTGTGGAATTGTTCTTCCGCTAGTTGGATGGATAGCTTCTGGTGATTGAGGACTATGCCTATGCAGGCACATATTTCTGTGGTGATCCAAAATTATCTCTACCCAAGGATGAGCAATGGGGTGATTTCAGTAAGAAATACATTGAATTACATATTTTTATTTTTTTTATGATTTTTTAGTTTTTATGCATGGTATTGAGACAAGTTTCCTGTTATGCAAATGTTGGGATGGCCAAATCAGGAGGGTATTCACCTATTGACAGGAGAGCGGGAGCTTGATTCATACACCGTGAGGCCAATGAGGATATGCGGGAGGTTGAGGATAACCTCCAAATGCTCACATTAGAAATTCTTTACATTTTAGTGGATGATCTCCCGAGGAGGTATCAATGGCACATGATCGTTGTGTCGGTACATTTTGGTCGATTGCTACGTAGAGTGGCAAGAGAGATCATTTGCTACCATGAGCATCATTAGGGTTTAGCAGGATATGTACATGAAAATCCATGAGCTTCATTTTTTTCTTTCACTATTGTACTAAAATATAGAACGCTTAAGATTAGGTCTCGGGACCACATTTTGTACTCTTCAAAAGAGACGGAGGAGTATACTATTGCAGATAGCATAGACGTGGTTTAACTGGGATACCACTAACTGAGATTCCAAATAGGAAACCATTTGATCAATATCATGAGAGGAATATTTGGTCAACAACCCTATCACTACATGATATTCAACAATAATGTTGGTAGCGGGACCTAGGCAAACTCCCCCTGAACTAAGTTGTGTGCTAGGGAATATAGTGCCTAGGCTGCTGAAGTGAGATTTAGGGTATGGTGGTTGGTGTCATCCACAAAACCATTGTAATGAGTCGTTTGCAGAGTGAAAACATAACATGAAATAAGCAATTATGCATAATATTCCAAAACCACATCAAAATAATCAAACTGCACCAAAAGTCAAATATACACAAATGTACAAGGTACTAATGCAAAATCTCTTAAGCATAGTGCCTTTTTAGGTAAATCCCGGTGCGAGGCTTCCCGAAATGTATTATGTCATAATACACTAGTTCCTAGGCCCATTTCTCTAATACTTTACTTGTGACATAGGGATCATACCTCATCAATTCCAATTTCCCTTTCCCTAATTTGTCATGTTTCTGATCATATATCAGAACAAGATCTCCTTCATTAAAAACATGAGGCTGAACTAACTTATCATATTGAGCCTTTATTAGTTTTTTATGCGACTCGTTGGCCAAAGCAACATCTCGTCACATTTTGTCAAGGTTTGTGAGATAAAGGAAACGTTCTTCCTCGGTCGAGGTATTAGACAAAAGCTCGACAACTAATTTCAATGGGTAAAACAGCTTCCATCCCGTAGAGTAACTAATTAGAAAGCATGAAACCGGTTGTTGTTTTTACAGAGGTTCTATAGGCCCAAAGTGTTGAGAACATAGTTAAGTGCCAATTTGATTCATGTTCCCCTACCATCCTCTGAATCATAGTCTTCAAAAATCTTTTAATTGATTCAACTTGGCCATTAGATTTTGGATAGTAGGGAGTTTATTTTTCATGAAGAAAACCCAACATAGCACTCAGCTCGGTTATCATCTGATTATAGAAATGAGATCTGTGATCAATAATTATGGCTTGAGGAACCCCAAACCTGGCTATGATGCGATTGAAAAGAAAGAGGGCGGTCGTTTTAACATTCTCTGCATACATAGGAATTTCCTCAGCCCATTTTGTATAATAACCCACAACTACAATTATGTAACCATGCCCCTCGACTGAGGTAGTATTACAATGCATAAAATCTATCCCCTATTTGGAGAAAGGGCCAACAAAAATGATGGGGTATACCGGAGTAGGATGGGTGTTCTTCTTTGGATAAAAGAGTTGACAGCGTGGGCATTTTTTAACTGCTTCATGGCAATATTTAAAGATCGAGGGCCAAAATTAACCAGCACGAAGCATTTTTTGGGTTGTAGCCATCCCAGAAAGATGACCGCCACATGCTCCAGAGTGGAAATCATTCAATACTTGTTCAACCTCATTATAGGTTAACAGGAGAGTGTGTGATTACATGTTTTAAACTATCGAAATCCTTTTGATCTAGATTATCCCAGATCAAGGGAGTGTTCTTTTTCAATAAACACATGTAACCATGTGTATTTTCTATGAAATTGCACACAAAAAGATGCAGAAAGTTTCTCTTCCCTTGCAAACTTTGAAGTTCAGTAATATTGGTTGGAGGAGGTAAGGACACAATGGAATAAATTTTAAAAGGATCAATTCAGATACCATCCCTGGAAACAATAAATCCAAGTAGACATCCAATCTCTACACAAAAATCCATTTATGTGGATTGAGACAATTATGATAATGACGGCATCTAAGGAAAATGGCCCTAAGATGCCCTGAATGATCCTCACGCCATTGTGAATGGGATAGTAGGTCATCCAGGTAGGGTTCCACTATATTCTTAATATCGTGGAAGGCATAGGACATGGCTCGTTGGAACATAGATCCAACGTTTTTCAAGCCAAAAGGCAGTTTTCAGTAGGTGAAGGTTCCCCATGGGAAAATGAATGGCATCTTGTGTTGATCAGTGGGTAGTGTTTCGATCTGATTATAGTCGAAAAATACATCCATAAAGGAAAAAATGACACTTCTATAACAGTTGTCGATGATTTGATCGATGTAGGGAGTAGCGTAATTGTCTTTTGGACAATCCTTATCTAAATCCCTAAAGTCGATACAAACCTAAATAGTGCCTTGTTACTTAGCAACAGGAACAATATTAGATACCCATTGTGTCAAAGGCACGGGATAAATGAAACCAGCCTTTAAAATATTTTTGACTTCAACTTTAATCGATGCAACTTTCCTAGGGTGGGAATGATGGAGTTTCTTCCTGACAGGTTTTGCAGCTGGGAAAGTCTTGATCTCATGGGAAAGGATTAATGGATCAATCCCAGGAATTTCCTCATAACTCCAAGAAAAAACATATAAAAATTCCTTGAAAAGAGCTTGATAAATTTGAATTTATTTTATTGAACAATTCTGGCCTACATGAACATGTTCAACAGTTCCGGGTTTTACCGATATTTCGATGGGTATTTTCTTAGTAATGTTACATAGATTCCCTTCAGAATTGGTATCTTGCAATAGTACAGGTGACTGAGGATATTTGACGATATCTGAACTGATGAGAGATACAAAATCTGATTCTACTGATTAACACTAGGAAGGAAAGAGGATATGTGATGATGATCTTCCCATAAAGAGTCATCTGAACTCATAATCTCCATAATTGACTCATCCAATGGGAAAGTATGTAAGAGATATTCAAGAGTAAAGAGAGGGGAATCTATAAAATAAGGAAAATGCTAAGGATTTGATGCTACTAAATGTTGGCCATCGACGTATGCATTAGAAGCAAACTGAATGGCATGATATAGGGCTTCAGGTGGACTTAGAGAAGGTGTCTCAGCAATCACTTTTCCTTTTAACATGTCACTAGTAGTGGAGGATATCATGTTTACCGTAACAATTTGAGTTCTAGGATGGGAAGCAATATATGGAAAGACTCCCATAAGGGTTGAGTCTTTCAAAAGTATGACTCTTATTGATTGATTAGGAGGGGGTGACTGCACCAACAAAGGAACATTATTTGTTGTGGTGGAAGTGATATATGGGGAGAAATAATCAAGTTGATTAATAGTGAAAATATTTCCTTGGTAAGGAAACTGGAGAACGTCAAATACCGAGGAGGTAACAATTGTCATGGCATAAAACCAATTTCTTCATAAAAAAATGATGTAATCTAACGAAGCTTTGACTACTTCTATCTGAATAGAATGGTCTTTCACCCGAGTTAAATAGATAAAGCTGGTAACAAGACATAGGGTTGAAATCCTCGTCCGTTAAAAGCTTTCAATGTAGTTGGTCAACGATTTACTTCGGGAGAACCAATCACTCTCCAACAAAACATAGATAACACCGAGGTGGAGGCTCCTTCATCTATTACAATATGATGAACCTTCCTACCCATCACTTTGATCATGATTTGAAATGCAAGCTGGTGAGATAGTCTCAGTTTAAAATTCTCCACCTTAAATGTAATCATATTAGAATTCTTCATATCTAGGGCCCCTAGGGCTAACAACATGTTTTTACGTTGCATAGAGCAAGTTTTGAATACTTCTAGGGTGGACATAGCACAAGGTGCATGAGCTAGATATTTGACGATATTATAGAATTGGGAAGATCAAGCACTAGGATTAAATATTGATTTCTTAATTATACTCTTAGGATGACGTAAAATTGTGTCAGGGATAGGTTTTTAAATTGTAAGAGGGCCATTAGAAGGAGACGGAGAAGAAGGATTATTCTAGAAAGAAGTATCTCCATCCTTTTTCTCAATAGGTTTATCATATGTCTGAGTTCGCATGGTCATTCCAATGGTTTGAGCGAACATCATTTTGATTTCCTCCATGAAGGAAGATGCACCATTGAAATATGTATGATTAATCAATTGTTGTTCAAATGGGAAAGAGTCAGTTAGGACTGCTGGTATAAGATTATTTTTCAAAAAAAAATTGATCTCTTCACATATCGTACATTCCTTATTGAAGTGGTCATCTCCACACAAAAGGAAAGGGTACTTATCTTTCCCTTTTTGTTTTGACTCATTCTCTGGAGACACAGTATTTGGAGTCTCCTTCTAGTTTCTGGATTTTTTGGACTTACCTTTACCTTTCTTTTTATCATCGGGTGACTGCAAGGATTGTACTGCATTCACCTCAATGAAAACACTAGGAGTCAATCAAGTAGTAGGAGAAGAACTCTACTACTTGGCAGGTTTCGTTGCGGATGGGGATTGGATTGTACCTATGAAACCATCCACATGAGGTTCAGCAGGTGGCTTAGTAGGATCATTGTTGGAATGAGGAGAATTAGGGATCAAATCATATAATATTTTGGACTAGGAATAAAACAAGTCCAAATATTGAGCACAACTAATAGCTTGCTCTTTAGTAATAGCACCTCCCATAGCCACATCTTGGGAAATAGGGGGAAACAATGATTTTGTAAACCAATCAGCTAGCAATTGATCTAGAATAGGATCCTTGATCAACCTTCGACATCTCCTCCATTCATGAATGTGATCAGATATGTGGGTGGAGGTAGTTTTTGGAAGGGAAGTCAAGATATCTATACCAGTATCATAATGGATCGATAGATGGAAATGGATAAGGAATGTTGTTTCCGATGAATTAAAATCCATTAACAAATGCTATGGAAGTTCGATGTACTGCTTAGCGGTCATACCGGTCAAATTTATTTGGAAGAGCTGCATAGATTAATCCTTCAAGGAGTTCAAAGAACACCAAATATGGAAGGTCATGACATGGGTTTTTGGATATTCCCCTCACTTTCCATCAAACTTCGTAATGTCTGATTGTAACTTTAAGAAAATAGTTGGCCAAAAAGGTTCATTTAAATGGGATCATTAATCAATTTAGACAAATATGGAAAATTCATTGTTACCAAAAAAGGGAGTTGTTGATTACGTTGCAGGTAATTATAATATTGATAAGGAATGTCCACCCCAATAGGACCATAGGTCCACTGAGGTTGACCATAGTAACCCACAAATTGTTGGTAAGTGGGAGTGTTTTCCCTACAAATGGTTGACCTGGGTTAGGCCCAACTTGGGGTCCATAAGCAACTTGGGTCCATTTAATAGTAACACCTTTAGGGTAAGGGACTTATAAAGGTTTATTATATTGTGCCCCACTACAGTATGGGTTACAAGTATTAGGATTTTTTGGTTGATCCCAAGTAGATGCAAGAGGTTGTGAAATAGGACCATAAGAAGGTGGTCCACTAGATCCTACAACTGGAGGAGTGGGTTTTAAAATGTTATGCAAAATAGGTATGTAAGGTCCTCTAGTTGCATAGGATGTATAGGGAAAATATGGACTTCCAACATTTGGAAAACTCATGGAAGGCGTAGGTGGACTTCTCAATGAATAATTTGGCATTGGATTTGGAGCAGATTATGAAATTACCACTGGAGTGGTGAGTCTGGTGACCATTGGAGCAGGAGGAGCATTAGCTAAAACTCAACTAGAAGGGGTATTTAAAGATCTACCAAGATTATCACTTATAAGAAGATAAGGGAAACCCATTATAGGGTTAGGGGTCAGCTCCATCGATGAGACATTAGCGGCACTAGTAGAATTGAATCCAGATATGGATTTTTCCAAGGTGGTTCCCCAAAATGAAGTTGTTGGACCAAACATGGTGGAAACTGGGTCATTGAGGTGAAACTGGTTGAACATAGCCCCTATAGGGTTTTCACAGCAAAATATGGATCTTGAGATGAGGGTTGTTCCATGATAGGTGGTATTGAATAAACAATAATAGGAACATTAGCAGGAGGATAGAACTCACCCCCCTCTTCATTAACTGGAACCCCTTCCAATTCAGGAATAGATGCACTTCATGTTTCAAAGTTAATCTCCATCTCTCATTCCATAGGATAGTATCGTAGTAGAATTCAAAGCATACTTAGGTGATAATACTTGTATACAATGGGACCAACTCCAAGGGAATTCATCTAGTTTGACAGGTCCAATTGATCTCAAAATGAAACCTCTAGATAATCAAGAAAAAAAATCACTACTCAAACTAAGGAAACAAGAAAAATTTGTGACAAGAGTGGATTGAAGGTCTGGATCCTCACAGGACTATTATATCATCACAACTTGTTATATACCACAAGGTCCAACAGTAAAATGTGACAAGGAGGATTGGGATCATACCCTTTCTTAAATAGACAACTACATGGACGATACGTCTGTAGTAATCTCCCTGAATGTTCTTCTTGATGTATTGTCATGATTGGACGGTCAAAGGGATTTTATCAGTTGGTATTAGGATCCATATAAGTATCTCCTGATATACGCGAGGTAAGTGGGAGCTCAACTCAATAGTAGTATTGTCTAATCCACAACCGTTCGAAAGGGTCCTTCCTATATAGTATTGAGTATGTGAAGTACCTTTCGATATACCTCAAGGGTACATGAAAGGTTGTTCGATATACCAGCAAGTACGTGGAAGAACCACATGATCCCCGGGATGTAGTGCAGGAAATAAACAACAACTCCTATGTTTAAAGACGTTGGAACACATCTCTAATCTATCACACCTTTCTAAATATTTTAACTTAGACAAGCGCCTAATTTTATCTTGTATGTTTAAGTGTATGCTGAGCTGAGAAACTGAAATATTAAACCATGCAAGTATGCAAGTGCAATTTTTTCACTTTAACTTTTTACTATGCCCTACTTAAAAGAAGGATAGAGGTTCGATTATTTACCTTTAAAAAAACAAATAAAAATCCCAAACAAATGATATCAAACTATGTCTTTTGTTCCTATTCCAAGCAAACAAAGCTTTCTAATGCAAATTCAAAAGAAAAATGAGATCTCTTTAAAATAAAACATGCTACTATTTTTTCACACAAACACTTTCAATTATTCAACTAAACGAAAGACTAACTTAAAAACAAAACAAAAAATGTTATTTTGTTATAATGAGAAGAAAACAACACAAGAAGAAACACTCAATGATCACTTGAAAGTTTATCAAACTAATCAAGAGTCCTTTCTATACTAAAAATTTATGATTTTTTTCTCAATTTTTTGGAATAAAAAGCATAAAAGAAATATTTTATAATTTATGAAGAAAACAAAAGAAAGAAATATTTTATTTTCTACTGAATACGACAACAATCAGAGATCTAAAACAAATTATTCTTTTTCAAAGTACTAACTGTTCAAATCAAAGACAAATGAAGAAGAAGCCTTAAGGGCCAAAACTAATCATCACTCTTGAATATAAAACCAAATCAAGACTATAAACCTTTCCATATTTTTATTAATGACTATAACTATCAGTAACAAACCCATAATAAAACTTAGAAGCTCAAACATGTATTCAAGTTTCAAAAATCAAATGAGGGCACATGAACATATCTGGCACCACTATTTGATATATCAATACATAGTGGTAGCATCCTAGCATTACGCTTTTCAAATAGGTACATAGCAGTGTCACTGCTCTTTGTACATAGTAAACGGGTGGTGGCACCATGAGTTTCCTTAACATAAGGTGTGGTGGCCACACTTTTTATTCATCCCAAGTGCCCTAAATATATTTTGAAATCATAACAAAGGTGAAACAAGAAGTGTGTTAGAGCCTGAATACTGAATCCAAATAGAAAATAAAGATAGGAACATGAATAATTAGAGGCAAACATAGGAAAATATACCAATTTCAAATCAAATTTCTCAAATTAACATGTAGATATGTGAATTGAAATTACAAATTGAAGAAAAGATTACTACAAGACCAAGAATTTGATCTCTTCCCGGCTGAGTCGCCACTTTTTGTTGATGAAAATACTCATCCAATGCCGACAAAGGTTGTTTCCATAGCTTGAATTACTCAAAACTATAACAAAACACCTACAGAATAAAGAATGTTTCCCTAGAATAAACTAGACTACTTGAATTGACTGCTCTCTTACCCTTTTTACATGTTGTGAAGGTATGAACCTTGATGTGCTTGAGTTATGTGGAGATCCTGCAATAGACACAAAGGAAACAAACCAAGTGAGAGTAAAAAAATAATCTATAATCCTATGTAAAATACCAAGTTAAACAATAAACAAAGCATAAGAATCATATACACAATGTTTATGGGAAATAAACTATATTTGTATTAAAAATAAAGAAGGAGAGAACACAACCAAGCCTTGGCATTGAGAACTCTTCTCAATGGGGTCTTGCCTCAAAGCTTCAACTTGCCTCCTAATCATTTAAGGGAGTTTGAGGGAAGTTGTCTAGAGTTTACATGCTATCACACATTATTCCTCTCTTTTGCCATGAGGGGTGAGCTACTATATAAAGGATTCAAAGGATAAAGTAGGTTGAGCATTCCATAGAAGAGGTGGAGGGATCATCCCTAGGACAGGGGATCTCGAGTTCCACCTGTCCTTATTCATAAGTATGAGGCTCCACGAAGGCCATATTTGATAATCCTCTCAAAACCTCTCTTTTTTCCTTCATAAGTTGAGAACCTCACCTTTTATGAGGAAGAAAAATGGTGCTAGGGGTGCACCGCCTCTTGTAAATGGGAAACAGGAGGTGGCATCACTCTTGAAAAATGGAAAAAGGGTGTTGTTGAGATGGGTACCATTGGTTTCACATGGGGAAAGTGTGGTGGTGGCTTAGAGTAAGGAATTACGCTTTCCCACTCATTTTTCAACTTCCATATTTGAGGAATTTTAGGCATACAAGAGATAACTATCTCATAACATGTTGGTGACAAGAATTAAGTGTAGCAACTAATCATAACATTACATAACCTCATACATGCTCCTATATTGACCATATCATATCTAGAAAATGGATAGCTAATAGTGCATAGAAAATGTAAGAATAAGTGTCCAGATATCACATATTTTACCACTGTAGGTATCTTCCCAATGAACTAGAATATGGGGTTCCAATATAGGTTCATTTTTTTTATTCACATTGATTTTCTCAAGTGTTACTAACTTAAAGGTGCCTCAAATATGCTAAAATATCATTCTTGGTTTCTTATACTTCGCCTTGGTTATTACCATTATGTTCATACCATGACCATGCCATCATAACTGCTTCATCATAAATGTAAAATCATTACTTATCCATACACACCTCACAGGTATAACTATGACTAGGTAATAGATGTTTTAGTATCAATTCTTCATGTCCTAGCACAAATACCCAATTTCCCCTTTGTTGATTAAATTGGAATTGTTGTCAACATAACATCATAAGGAAACATTGATGAAATATTCCAAAAGATTAAGCCAAAATAACACAGTTGGCTAAGCGGATTCAGAAGCATTATAACACTAAGTTTCTATGAAGTGAAGATTTGGACGGCCCAGATCATCAAAGAGAGAAAGATCAATGGTCTAGAATAGTTTTGCAATGCCAAGGTGCATGCTTATTAAGGTTGCAGACAACACGTTGCGGAAGTCATTTTTGAGAAATTATGAAAATAAAACCCGCAATACGTAATCCGCAATTGTGGAAGAAGTTTTGTGGAAGATTAATTGCAGAAGCAGTTTCATGAAAAGTTAAAAAGCAAACCTGCAATCTGCAATCCAAAATTACGGAAGCAGTTTTGAGAAAATTTGAAAAGCAAATACGTAATCTGCAACCCACAATTGCGAAAGGAAGGATTTCCCACCAATTGCAGAAAGGACTTTTACAGAAAGATAAATGCGGAAAGGTCATTGTAGAAAGGTAATTGTGGAAGGAGAAAGATAAATGCAGGATGGTCATTGTGAAAAGACGGTTTGTGGAAAGGTCATTGCGGAAAGGATTTCTAATAGAAATAGAGTGTTTCATTATCGCATTCTTAATAAACAAAGAGGTTACTTTAGGATTTGTTGATTGGTGAAGGGTCACAATGAAGATACGGTACTATTAGATGAAGAGGCATGACTGAGGGTATATAAGAAAATATTTAAACCTTCAGAAAAGCGTCTTTGTACAGTCAATTGGATATCTAAAGGAGTACAAAAGTCAGATATTGAATTTTCATATAAGGGTGGTTGGGAGGCGCAAGGACAGGCTGCAAGCCCATAAGGAGTCGAAGCCTCCTTCCTAGTTGTTGCTGGTAAACAGGGTGTTGGTGAATCCCTCAGTTGTAGCTGAAAAACACAGGTGTTGGTGCATCCGGCAAGTTGGTGCTTGAAAACTATATGTAAATATAATTTTACAGTAATAGGAAGCCTTTGGTTGTTTTCCCAATTTGGGTTCTACGATAATATTGTGTGTTATGTGTTTGTTGTTGATTTTGTTTTAAAGTGATAAAAAAATTAAATGGATTTCTTAATACTGATTCACCCTCCCCACCTCTCAGTATTACTTAATTTTATAACAATTGGTATCACAATGGGCTCTTCCCTAAAAAGTTTAAAAACTTCAAGAGAGATCTTTTATCACTATGGATCAACAAGTAAAAATGTCCTCCAAGGTTCCAATATTTAATGGAGAAGACTATTCCTTCTGGAGCATTAGGATGAAAAGTTATATAATGTCTATTGAACTAAATGTTTGGTTGTATGTACAAACATCGTATATATATCAAAAATATCCTCTCACTGATCTTGAAGGAATAAAACAACTTGGATACAATGCTAAAGTTGTTAATGCAATATTTCTTGGATTAGGAAAAACATTTTTTTCCAAAGTGATGCATTGCAAAAAAACAAAGGATATCTAGGACAAATTGCAGACCATCTATGAAGGAGACCTCAAGGTAAAAAGGGCCAAACTCTAGACTTTTAAAACTAAATTTGAAAGTCTAAAAATGAAGGAAGAAGAAAACATTTCAGAATACTTTGAGAGAATTGATGAAATCGTTAATGCAAATTCAAGGGTTAGGAGCAGAATTGGAAGAAAATGAAATAGTTGAAAAATTACCAAGATCACTTCCAATGATTTATAATCCAAATATTTCCACCCTAGAAGATAGAAAATATCTTGACAAACTCACCATGGAAGAATGATATGGTATACTCATAGCTTATGAAATAAGGATTGGGCAAGATAATTCTCAAAAGAAGGAGATGGCTTTTAAAGCATATAAGGTAGCCAAGAAATCTAAGACAAATATTCAATCAGAAGACTTTGATGATGAAGAAGCACTTATTGTTAAAAATATTAAGAGAGGTATTGGTAAGTACAAAGGGAAATTACCTTTAAAATTTTTCAATTATGGGGGAATTAGTCACTTTGTTTCCAAATGCCCTTATCTCAAACAAGAAGATGATGATGAGTGCCCTGAAGATTCAAAGAAGAAAAAAATGTATTTTTAAAAAGAAAAACAAAAAGGATACCTTTTATTTCATGAATGATAATTGCTCAAATGAGTCTAGTAAAGATGAAGATGTTGAAGTCCTATTCATGGGAATAGAAAATAAAATCCCTTAAGAAGAAGTAGAAGGTGGAGTATATCTTGAAGCAGAACTTGTAATTGATATTGAAGTATTAGGGAAGTATAAAAGGATTTACAAAAAATCAAAATTTCATATGACGGAATTTGAGGAGAAAAACAATGATGTTTAAAGAATTATTACCGACTAAAAAAGGTTGAAAACAATCTAGAACAACAACTCAAGAAAATAGAGAAAGAATTAGAAAAAATCGAAGTTGAATTGATCTTGCTTAGAAAGAAGAAAAATGAAGAATCCCTTTAGTCAAAATTTAAGAGCGGTTCCAAAACACTTGATGACATCTTAAGTTTTCAAAGATCATCTAGTAATAAAACTGGACTAGGTTATGGCAAAGGAAAGAAGACAGAACAATCCTCCTTCATAAATAAAGAATGAAATAAAATAAGTTATGTTGATGCACTTATGAGACCAGTTGTAAATGAATAAAATCAAAAAATTTCTCTCTCAGAATAAAAGAAGGCATCAACAACTATTTTTGGGAAATTGTTATGCCTGTAACAATTTTTGAAATATAGCTAGAAATTGTAAACAAATGGTTCCTATTGGGAAAGGCAATACATCACTATCTCCTTTCTATAAGAATAATGTTACTAGAATCAATCCAAAAGGAAGAAACTATAATTATTTTGCTCCTCTACATATTTATAATTGTTGGTAATAACTCTTGATTCATTGTATTACATAGCCAAATGCAAATATTTATACAATTTACAAGACGGTTGAGTTTCACCTCCCGCCCAGCCTTTTCGGCTTCCTACATCAGTTTTATTTATTTATTTACAAAGTATATAATCCCTACGGATTATATTCTAACAATCCCCCTCTTAATCCGAAGGGGTGTTTGTAAGTCCGAGCATGTTTCTGAACCTTTCAAACTTTTCTCGTCCAAGCGCTTTGGTGAAGATGTCTGCAACTTAATCATTTGTGGAACAATGTCGAAGATGGACTGTCTTGGCTTCTACATGATGTCGAATCAAATGATACTTTGTGTTGATGTGTTTGGTTCGATCATGGAATCTAGGATTCTTAGCCAGCTTGATTGCAGAAGTATTGTCGACCAGTAATGGAGTGGAGTTCTCTTGTTTTTCTTGCAAATCTTCAAGTATCTTCCTGAGCCATACTATTTCTTTCGTTGCATCAGCTGCAGCCACATATTTTTCTTATGTTGTTGAATCTGCCGGAACTGATTGTTTGCGTGATCTCCATGAGACAGCTGCTGATCCAAGACTCATAGTGTATCCAGAAGTCGATACTCCTATCTCCTTATCGCCATCAAAATCTGAGTCTAAGTACCCAATAAGTTTGAAGTCATCCACTTTAGAGTACTTGAGTCCAACGTCTTGAGTCCCCTTCAAGTATCTTAGAACCCTCTTTGCAGCTGACCAGTGTCCTTCACAAGGTTTATGCATGAACCTTGAAAGTATGCCAACAACATAAGAAATATCTGGTCTAGTTGTTGTAAGGTAGATAAGACTTCCTACAAGTTGTCAATACTTGGTCGCATATTCAAATTCTTTTCCTTCGCTTGATGTGAGCTTCATTTTCTGTTCCATTGGAGTATATATAGGATTGCAATCTGTCATGCAAAATTTGTTTAGTAGTTCTCCA
>LPNX010116215.1:806995-899265 GCA_001517045.1 Pseudotsuga menziesii
CATCTTGGTCATCTTTCTCCTGGTTGTGCTTGTCTTTGATGGAATCCCATGAAGCCCAACATTGATCTGATGTGTGCCCAGTCTTTCCACAATGCTTGCACTTTGATCTTTTGCTTCTGCCCCCTCTGCCTCTGAAATTTCTTCTTCCTCGTCCTCTCTTGCTGCAATCTCCCTTGGAAGGGTCTTTGGATTGGTCTTTGCCAGCTAGGGCAACACCAATACTAGATGCCAAAGAGTGCATCTTTACAACTGTTAGTGTAATTTACAATAATAAACTTGATATGACAGGTAGAAATAGAAAAAATAATAACCTTGCAGGTCTACAGTCTCTGCCAAGGTGATTTACAATCTCAACTTCAGATTTTAAAGTGATACAATGACAGTATATCAGCTTCAATTCGCAGCAATTTCAGGGAGAAGAAATTAGTAGATACAAAATATATCAGAATATATCAGTCATACATAGGCTTCTTTAATACAAAATACTAGCAATATGTGTTATTATTCAGCATAAAACACAGTCTTCAACGCAGTCTTCAGCATACAACGCAGTCTTCAGCAGCATACAATTCAGTCTTCAGCATACAACGTAGTCTTCAGCATACAACGCTTGCATATATCAGTCTCGGTATTAAAAGAGACGCAGCATAGAACATTTGCACATATCAGTCTCAGATAGGTATTTATTTCTTCACAAAAACCAAACAGAAGTTAGGGTTCAGGCTCGGTCTTCAACATATATCAGTGCAGCATATATACTTCAACCTCCACGCTATCTAAGGAGCAGTCATTAATCTATTCCATGATTTCCTTTCAACCATGGTCTCTTCGCAGTTCTCAGCTGGTCGCTACAGCTCCAATTGCAGCCTTCAATATATATATGATGTATCTCTCACATTATATATTACAGTCACAAAAATATGAGTCGCAGCTCTCACCAAAAACTAGGTCGCATTTCAAACAGTCTATCAACGCATTCTTCAGGCTCTCCACGCAGTCTATCAACGCATTCTTCAGGCTCAAGCTTCACGCCGGTCTCCTCCACGCAGTCTCCTCCAGGCAGGTCGCAGCACAAAAAATAGATGCAGGCTCCAGGCACAGCCTTCACATCTCCACGCTGGTCTTCACAGGAGTGCGCAGTGGTGAGATATCTTTCAACGCAGCATTAAAATGATATACCAGCACAATATATCATCCACGTTGTGAACTGTATTTATATATCATCCACCAGGCAGCAATATATATGTATTTCTATCAATACTTCAACAAAATTAGGGTTCAGCAATATATATGTATTTCTATCAATACTTCAACAAAATTAGGGTTCAGCAATATATATGTATTTATATATCAACCACCAGGCAGCTCAACGCATTCTTCACCAGGCAGACTTAATAGATGTAGAGAGAGACCAATTTCAGAATGATCTCTGCTTAATATTCTCCTCGTTCGTGGGCCTTGTCTCTTCAATCTCCACGACTCCTCCAACGCCTTCAGCAATCTCCAACACCTCCTACTTGCAGCAAACTCTTCACGTAGGAAGTCTCTTCACAGCTCCAGACTTTGGTTCAAGTGGGCGAGCAGGAAACCCTAATAAACAATACATGGCATCTAGATCATTTGATCATGTGATCTAATCATGGTCATACTGGAGAGCTTGTTTCTACCAAGATAATCCTCAATAAGTATACTGGACAGTCAGTTCCAGCAGTCTATCAACGCAGTGTTATATAGCTAGCTCAAAACGCAGCTATCTCAAAAATATATGAGTCACAATATATATCAATATATATCAGTCTTCAGATGAAATCGCAGCTCTGATTATAAACTCATGAGTCCAGTAATAGGTCGCAACTCACGCTCACAATACACGAGCAGGCTCATACAACAGCCTTTACAACGCAGCAGGTCGCAGCCCACCAGGATGAAAATGCAGCAGAAGAATAACTCAGGATTAGGGTTAGGTATTGCATGCACGCAGAGAATAAACTCAGGCAGATGGAGTAACGCATACATTGCATGCGACTCCACTGGCAGACTGATGGAGCAGTCTGGCAATGGAATGGCAAGCAGAATGCCAGTAATGGGCAGACTAGCAACAGGCAGGAGTTATGGTAGCGCTATGATACCACTTGTTGGTAATAACTCCTGATTCATTGTATTACATAGCCAAATGCAAATATTTATACAATTTACAAGACGGTTGAGTTTCACCTCCCGCCCAGCCTTTTCGGCTTCCTACATCAGTTTTATTTATTTATTTACAAAGTATATAATCCTTACGGATTATATTCTAACAATAATATAGAATGTTACAAATGTGGTAATTAAGGACACGTCACTAGAAATTGTAAACTAGTGATTCCTATGGAGAATGACATCAAAAAATCTCAAGGAAATGAGGGGAGGAAGGCTTGGAAGAAGAAAAATGATGTAGAATGTTCAATGGCTCTATGTGCAACAGAAAAACAAAATCTATGACATGTGGGCAATGGATGCTCAAAACACATGATAGGAAACCCAAATAAGTTTATAAGCCTAAAAAGAAATCAAAAAGGAAAAGTCACTTTTGGAGATAATCTATCCTCTAAAATAATTGGAAAGGGTATAGTGGCTCTTAGAGACAAGATGAAAGCTGAAAATGTTTTTCTTGTTAAGAACTTAAAACCTAATATCTTAAGTGTGAGCCAAACATGTGATCAAGGACACATTTGTATATTTGATTCCAAGAAGTATGAAATCAGAAGAAAATATTTAGGAAAACTTGTTGGGACTATTGTGAGAACTCCAAGCAATGTGTATATTCTAAAAAATTAATAACAATGTTATATGAGTCAAGTTGATGAAATTTTTCTATGGCATAGAAGGATGGGGCACTTGAACTTTCACAATATTGTAAAAAATAGTGAGAAGGAAGCTGTAAGGAATTTTCCAAACATCATAAAACCACAAAGTCATGTTTGTATACATTGTCTTCATGGGAAGAAAACAAGAACAAGATTCAAGTTCAAAGAGCATACAACCTTGTTAACACAAAAAATTGTTCACCTAGCACTATATGGCCTAAAATTCATACATACATCATGTTTCCACCATATTTCCCTTACGTTTGACCTTCACAACTGTATTTCCACCAAAAAAAGTTCCAAAACATTAGTATCTACTATGGTTTACCCTCATTCTCTTCCAAAAAGGGTTAAAAACCCTAAAAAAGGGTCAAAAACCCTAAAAAAGAGATAAGATAAAAAACTACAGCAAAATACCATGAATCAAAAAATACCATGGGTTAACCTTGGGTCAAAAAACCCTAAAACTTTACTATAAATACATTGTGAAGGTCTCCCCAAAAACAGTTTTCATAACCTTTTTCATTTTGTGAGTACGTTAGGACACCTTTAGCTCTCAGGTATTCACACACCTTTTTCCACCACCCCGTTGCCATACCATTCCCACTTAGTACGTCGACACACCCTCTATACCCACCTGGAGAACCAGCCTCTGGAGAGGCGGATCACTTCCAAGACGGCCACGGTGGCCCACTTTCAAGAAAAAAGGTATAATATTTAGTTTATTTTCATTTTGCTCTAGTGTAGCCCTCATATATATTTGTTTCATTTTACTAATCTTGTTTTTTTTTCTTAAGTATTTTCATGAACTCTACCTTACAGTCTCATTGGCGTAAGGCTAGTGCTTTTGCACGTAACAAGGTAGAAATCCTTGTTACAGTTTTGGCAACTCCACTGGTCGGTCCATAACGATATTTTTTTTGCAAGTTTATTACAAGTTTGTTCCCAGTTTTTGCCCTTAGCAGTCACCGATTGGGCCCCCACGAGGCCGATATGAACTTCCTCTGCATCAGTGCCTGCTCCCCATGCCCATGTTGGCTATGCTTTTCCTGCAGCTTTCCTGTTCGGGCACAGTTGACCTTATCGAGTTGTAATATGCGACCTAGTCACCTCTTTCACCCCAATAAGTGTGACCCCATTCGTGACTTTTTCCCCGATACATGTGACCTGGCTCACAGATCCATATCACACATGTCCCGGCTCCAAAAGTGACCTTAGTTTCCCCTGTGACCCTGTTTCGAGCGACGCAGTCACGAGAAACCTTATGTTTTGCGCAACTCGGTTGTTTTCTATCCAGATCGCCTATACCTTTCTATTTTGTGCGACCCAAGATGCACCTGTTCTGTCGACAAGTGTGACTGTTAGTTTACAACCTATTTTCTCTACTTGGTTTAGACCCCTGTCTGTCCCAACCCTATGTTCATACCTACTTCTCTATCTAGTCCTGCCCTATTACAGCTCCTTGTTGATTTCCTGCAAAAACCCCATGTTACCCACTTTATTTCAAGATTAGAAGGAAACATTTGACATAGAGATGCACACACACTCACACCATTAAGAAAACACGCTCGGTTCATGACCCCGAGAAGAGCCATTAAAAATAATTAGTTAACATAATCACATTCAGTTTACGACATAAGTCCCATCCACAAAACTGTGGAAACTACTTGGTATTTCCCTAAAATTCATTGTGAGGAGTACCATAGGAACCCCGAAGTAGCTGGCCATTGAGAGAAATTGCAACGCGAAAAGGGTAATGACCCCCACTGGATTTACTAAATTCCCACCTGTGAGGAACACCAAAGAGCTGTCATTTGTGGACAAGCAGTTAGTAGTTTTACCTGCACCATGGAGTGAGGGGTACTGACCCAATACGCAAGCCATCAATTAGACTTGGTGGCAAAGTGACTCCTTTTCAACCAATAGGAAGCCGATTAAAAACCGGGGTCCATATTCATCTCTTGTTACTACCACATCCATTATTCCTATCAGCTTAGGGGGCACAGCCCTTAGTTCGGTTCCTTGAACTTCCACCCTAATAGCCACACACATCATCTGAGTCTGATTCAGATTCCTACCAATATTAACCCACTTTGTTGACTTCCCTATATATCCCCATGGCTGGCACACATCCAAATCCCTTCTATGGAGGGGTAGTTGGTAGTGGCCCTACATCTTTCTCACCCATCGTTATGGGTATCCCCTCTAGTGGTCCCACCACCACTGCACATGCTATTGTTGGCATGCCACCAATTAGTGGCATCCCCACACTAGCTACCGTGGTTTCCACCATTGCACATGTTCCTCCTGGGGGTAGTGGCCCTTCAACGTCCATCCCAACTATCCCTTGGGGGTTTATCCTCATATACCCCCAATCATGCATGGAAGTATGTTCCTGCAAACACTGGCACCATTGCAGGTCTATCCCAAGCCAACCTTAGGTCTAGATTACCTTTCATGGCTAGTCTTAACCTTTCAGATTTGGAAATATTAACAAATGACCCCATTAGTCATCAACCACACTGGCCTCCATGCCTACAAAACTCCCATCAGACATCTTAAAGTTTGAGGGAAAGGCGAGTGAGGACCCTGGAACCATATAATGTCGTTCCACTTATGGTGTTCCTCGAACAGCATAGTGGATGACTCTGTTAGATTGATATTGTTCCAACACACACTTACGGATGATGCAGCCAAATGGTACATCAAACTGCCTCATGCCACTTATCCTGATTTCTCTTCACTTGCCTCCATGTTCCTCTAATTATTCCAACTTCCCATCTGATATGACTAGGGAGTGGAGATCCTTTTTTCCTATCGTAAAAATGCAGCTACCCACATCACGGATCACATCGATGAGTGGTGACGTAGACGTAGTTTGTGTAAGATCAAGTTGGATGATAGGATCTTCCTTGACTGGTTTTTGAAGACCTTACCCCCACCCATTGCTAAGGATGTTGCCTCTGAGCGACCTCAATCTAAGGAGGATGCCATATTAAAGGATCAATAGTTTGAATTAATCTATGCCCAATCTGGGTATTTATACACCATCATTCCTAATGCTCCTCGATTCGTCACCTCTCACCATGACACATTGGGGGCATCCCACACTGTTTATGGAGTCATTGCATCTATCACACAACACCCTCAGTTCTACGCGGCCTCTCCTATGATGCCACCACACCCGGGTAATGTCCAACGTGTTTCCCAACCCAATTTTTCCCCAACTACTCATGAATGATGTCTCAATCTGGAGCCACCTCCTTGTATGCACCTCCTGTACTAATTCACCACGTTCATGGGCCAACCTGTTCGGCACAATAAATTTCTTCCCAAGTGGACAGGTTTGCAGCCCCTCTAGCTCCCCTTGTCTATTATGCACCACCTGTGCAACCCACTTCGGCTTCAGCCCCGAGTCCTCATCTACAGGACAAGTTTATGCTCAGCAAAACCTTCTCGACCAACCTTCCCCAATAACCAACAAGGGAAAGGAAATAACAAGCGAGGAAAAAACCAAGGTAATAATCATCCCCAAGGAAGCGGCCAACAGGCCAATCCTCCCAACAATAATGGTGTCGACCAGCCTGCACAGAATCCCCAGCGTCCCAATTGACCTAGGAAGAACCCACAGTTTTGGACCAACCATCCTTGTGCTATCTGCAACACCTATGGTCATTACACCCATTTTTTTCGTCAAATGGATCATTTCCAACAGCTTCTACAAAACAACGCTCAACGTGAACCCAATGTAGCTACTTTGGCTCATCCAAACCCAGCACCATTAGGTCCTCTGCCCATGGTGCTCCAAAACCCACTACCACACCAAGGGATGGTTACAACCCAACCCTTTCCCCCACCTGCTCCCGCATCTCCTACTCCCACAACTCCTGTTGTGGCCCCACCTGTAGAGGCTCGTGTCCATCACCTGATGAAAATGTCATCCAAAGAAGTCAACCTACCGACTCAACGCAACTAGTATGGCTCCACCATAGCAACTAATGACCCATCAACAGCATCTACCTCTACCAATGCATACATGTATTTAAATTTACCAAGACCCCCCACCCAGGGGGTGTTTAACGCACCACGGTTTCCTATGTGTTGCATTGCAAACAATGATACTAGTAGAGTTTCCCTCAAATACTGTATAGTTGACGACTTGGCCCAATATCCTACAACTATGTCCTCTTTGGAAGTACTTAAAACCTACCCAACACAGCGTAAAGTGTTGTTGTCCACGTTAGGTGTCGTTGATCCCCCTGATTCTAGGTTGCTCACATTCGATTTGGATCAAGGTGAACCTAGGATTCCATCCACCATCGCCTTCCAGGTTCTAATCTCAATTCATAATTTGGTCATACATCGACGCATCATTGATGAAGGGGCCTTACCTTCGTCATGTCGACCACTGTTTGGCAGAAGCTCAAGTCCCCTACCCTTCAACCTTCTACCACCGCTCTCTATGCCTACGATGGTCGTTCCACTCAGCCATAGGGTATTCTCATGAATGTCCCTGTTGAACTAGCTAGTAAAACAGTGTTGATTGACATTGAGGTTTTTAATGCCCAACTTGACTATAACCTCCTCCTAGGAAGTAGCTACATGTATTCCATGTGAGTCATGGCCTCTACCGTCTTTCGACTACTGATGTTCCCCCATGATGGGAAGATTGTAATTTTTGACCAATTGACCTACTACGATCCTAAGGGGTCGGCCACACCGGAACATGTCCTTTTGAATATCAGCTCCACCATTGACATCGTGTCCATTCCATCCTTGTCTGTTGTTGGACCATTCCTGTTTTCCAACACTCCCATGAAGGACACATTTTTTTCCTTACCACCTCCTCCCACACTGACTGAAGTTTCATATTTGTGTACTATCACATCCAGTAAAATTCCAACCACATCGCAACCTCAACATCAGTCACCAGGGAACTATAGGGGTTCATTCCCAATCCACACAATTCCATTCATGTTCCCACCATCTAGCATCATGAGAAATACTGTCATGGTTAATCTAAACCTACCCAATTTTATGTTGGGAGTTCCTTGGACCACTTTAGAGGTCATTAGTGCCTCTCGGGATGGTTGTGTCTCACGTGCTTGACTTCAGCAACAACATCGCACCATTGAGATTCATACAGGGTATTGGTATGTTCAGTATATGGTCGAAGACCTTGGTTGCCACTTGACTCTGCAACATTGGTGAGTCTACTATGGGACCCAGACTGTTTCATGTCAATTGTGATTTCTGGGATGCATTGGTGACAGTGTTTTGAAGCCCCCCGGTGTTAAGCTTCCATTTATCTCCAATACTTGATGATACATACGTACACCTCCAGATTCAGCAGAGCATCAGTTGTGATGATATTTCATTCTAGAAGAATTCCATTGTTCCTCTATATCAGTTCTTCATATTAGCATTGTATTCAGCCTCCTATTTGAGGCCACCATTATGTGTCATCATTTGTATATGTATTGATCCCCTCCCATGTTGTTGGGCCTTGATCCAATTATTTATTCTTTTGACATTGTTACGAGCATGGGTATGCTCACCTCGTCCATATACATGTCACATATTCTTTGTACCTCACCCATTGATGGGAACCATTAATACAAAACCAAAAGCCACCGTGGTTCAAATGAGGAAGCTCCACTTCTCCGCAATTCTCTCCAGATCTCTCCACTATTCCTATGATCATATGATGTCCATTGGCCATACGATGAGCTCTTTCCCTCACACATCAGGGGGCAATCTGTTAACAAAAAAAATTGTACACCTAGCTCTATATGGCCTAAACTTCATACATACATCATGTCTCCACCATATTTCCCTTACTTTTGACCTTCACAACTGTATTTCCACCAAAACAATGTCCAAAACATTAATATTTACTATGGTTTACCCTCATTCTCTTCCAAAAAGGGTTAAAAACCCTAAAAAGGGGTGAAAATCCCTAAAAGGGTTGCAAAACCCTAAAAAATAGATACGATCAAAAACCACAGCAAAATACCATGGGTCAAAAAATGCCATGGTTTAACCTTGGGTCAAAAAATACCATGGGTTAACCTTGTGTCAAAAAACCCTAAAACTTTACTATAAATACATTGTGAAGGTATCCCCAAAAACAGTTTTCATAGCCTTTTTTCATTTTGTGAGTACGTCAGGACACCTTTAGCAATCAGGTATTCACATACCTTTTTCCACCACCTCGTTTCCATACCATTTCCACTTGCAGTAAGCTAAACTATAGAGCATTTGCACCAAAAATCCGACAAGTTTTTTAGCTAAAATCTGGTAGAAATTGTTCAAATGATAGTTTTCAGTGATTGGAATTGCATAAACTAGGTGCCCCAAGAGTAATCGAGGGTGCTGAATCCATTTCTGCAATAAAAAAATGCAATTTTAACCCTGGAAATCTCATTTTCAACAACAAATCGTGTTGTCGGATTCCGTCCAAACTTGCCTGAAAAGGCGCAAATGGTATTGAGATTAGCCAACTCCTTCCCACTTAGTACGTCGATACACCCTCTGTACCCACCTAGAGAACCATCCTATGGAGAGGCGGATCACTTCTGAGATGGCCACGGTGGACCACTTTCAAGAAAAAGGGTATAATATTTTGTTTATTTGCATTTTCTTCTAGTGTAGGCCTCGTATATATTTGTTTTGTTTTACTAATATTGTTTGTTGTCTTCAGTTTTTTCATGAACTCTACCTTACAACCTCATTAACGTAAGGCTGGTGCTTTTGCACGTAACAAAGGAGAAATTCCTATTACAAACCTATCAACCATTAGAAATAATTCACACTGATCTTTGTGGACCAACAAGGACTAAAAGCTTTCAATGTGAACATTACTTTATGTTATTAATCGATGATTATACAAGGATGACTTGGGTGGCATTTCTTAAAGAAAAATCAGAAACCTTTATGAAGTTCAAATCCTTCAAAGCACCTGTTAAAATGAAGCAAATCTTAAGGTTAAATTTCTAAGATCAGATAATGATGGTGAGTTCACCTCAAATGAATTCAATGAGTTTTGTGAAATTCATGGAATCAAGAGGCAGTTTTCAGCAACAAAAACTCCTCAGCAAAATGGAGTTGTTGAGAGAAAGAATAGGACATTCCAAGAAGCAGCCAGAACTATGCTTAATGAAGCGAAAATTCGTGATGTCTATTGGAAATAATCAGTATATACAGTTGTTTATGTAGAAAATAGAGGACAACTCAGAGTGAATAGTGATAAGACTCCTTATGAGCTATGGTTTGGAAGACCAGCTTCAGTTAAATATTTTGGAGTTTTTGGAAGTAAATACTACATAAAAAGAGATGATTATAATCTAGGGAAGTTTGACTCTAGAATAGATGAAGGCATATTTCTTAGATATTGCTCCACCAAAAAGGCATACATATGTTTTAACCTAATCTTGAACAATATCATATAAAGTGCAAATGTAACTATTGATGATACTAAACCAAGAAGAATACAAATCCCAGAAAGCGTGGATGTTGAAGAAACTGATGATGAAGAAATAAATGATAAAGAAAAAGAAGAAAGTTCACAAGAAGAGGATGTTTTTGAAGAAGAAGAAGAAGAGAAATTAGATAAAGAAGAATCACATGAAAATGATAATGAAGACTTTCCAAGATCAAAAACAAAGACACCATCTAGGTGGGTTCAGAAGAATCGTCCTGAAAGTCAAATAATTGTTGACAAATATTCAGGAGTTAAAACAATAAGAAAATTATAGTATGATGAAGAACAAGAACTACTTTCAATAAAGAAGCTTGCAAAAGTGAGGATTGGGTCAATGCTATGAATGATGAACTTGATCAAATAGAGAAGAACCAAACTTGGGAACTTGTCCCAAGAACTAAAGGCATGAATGTTATTGGAACCAAATGGATTTTTAAAAACAAGTTCAATGACCATGGTCATGTGACAAGAAACAAGGACAGATTAGTATGCAAGGGATATGTGTAAGTAGAAGGTATTGACTTTGAAGAAACTTTTGCACCTATGGAAAGACTTGAAGACATTAGGATTTTTTTAGCTTTTCCATGCTACAAAAACTTTAAATTGTACCAAATGGATGTAAAATATGCATTTCTTAATGGAGAACTTGAAGAAGAAGTCTATTTTGAGCATCCTGGAGATTTTCTCTTATCAAAAAATAGAAATTATGTTTGCAAACTTAAGAAGGAAATATATGGCCTTAAACAAGCTCCAAGAGCATGGTTATCAAGACTTGAAAAGTATATAAAGCAGCAAGGATATGGAAGAGGGGCCACTGATAGTAATTTATACATATAGTTTGAAAAAAAAATATGTTCATTGTTGTAGTCTATGCAGATGATATCATATTTGGAAATGATCTACAAATTCTGAGTGTAAACTCTGCTTCAGAAATGAAGAAGGAATTTGAAAAAACAATGTTATGAGAACTAACATTCTTTCTAGTTTTACAAGTATCTCAATCAAAAAAAGGGATGTTCATCTCTCAAACTAATTATATCAAAGAGATGTTGAAAAAGTTCAACATGGAAGAATCCAAACCTATTAGTACTCTTATGGTCACTGGTTGTAAATTGAGCAAGGATAATGAATCGTTAGAAGTATATCATACTATGTATAGGTCAATGATTGGTAGTTTATTATATGTAACATATCCAAGTCCATATGTAATGCAGGTTGTAGGTTTGGTTTCTAGATTCCAATCAGCCCCAAAAGAAACACACGTGGTTGCAGTCAAAAGAATTCTTAGATATTTAATAGGTACTATGGATTATGGATTATGGTATCCAAAAAGGAATAACTTCACTCTAAAAGCATTTACTGATGGACATTGGGAAGGAAGTGTTGATGGAAAAAAATCACTAGTGGAGTAGCATTCTACTTAGGATATTTCTTGGTGTCATGGATAAGCAAAAAGAAATCTTTCATTTCACTGTCTAAAATAGAAACTGAGTATATTTCTACTGCATCATGTTGTACACAAGTCGTTTGGATGAAACAAACATTGGAATATTTACTTGTAAAATATGAGGACCACTTTGTTATACACTGTGACAATAAAAGTACTATAAACATATCCAAAAATCTTGTTATGTACTCTAAGACGAAACATATTCCGATCAAATATCACTTTTTAAGAGAGAAAGGGTCTCAAAAATTGGTCAAACTAGAGTATATTGATACAAAGGAACAAATTGCAGACATCTTTACTAATTCGTTACCTGGAGAATCATTTTCCTATCTTAGGCAGAAATTGGTGGTTATCCCTCATCATTAAAAAATTAACTAAAAGGATAAAATCCTTGTCACAGGAATAGAAGAAAAATTGATAGGGAGAGACACACCAACAGGGGGAGACACACCCATAGGGGGAGTTTTTTTTTCTCTCAAAAATTTGTCATTGTTGTCAAAGGAGGAGAAAAAATTCCTAAAGGAGAAAACGTTGCCATCAATGAAAAAGGGGGAGATTTTTAATTAAATTTCCATTGTTGTCAACATAAGATCATAAGGCAACATTGATGAAATAGTCCAAAAGATTAATCCAAAATAACACAGTTGGCTAAGCGGAGTCGAAAGCATTATAATGCTAAGTTTCTATGAAGTGAAGATTTGGATGGCCCAGATCATAAGAAAGAGAAAGATCAATGGTCTATAATAGTTCTGAAATTCCAAGGTGCATGCTTGTTAAATTTGCGGACAACACGTTGCAGAAGTCATTTTTGAGAAAATATGAAAAGAAAACCTACAATCCACAATCCTCATTTGCGGAAAACAAATCATGGAAGCAGTTTCAAGAAAAATTAAAAATCAGACCCGCAATCCCAATCTGAAATTACGGAATAATTTTTGTGGAAGCAGTTTCGAGAAAATTCGAAAAGTAGACCCTCAATCAACAACACACAATTGCGGAAGGAATGAGTTACCATAAATTGTGGAAAGGGCGTTTGTAGAAAGATAAATGCAGAAAGCTCATTACGAAAAGGTAATTGCGGAAGAAAAAAGAAAGTTTGTGGAAAGATAAATACGGAATGGTCATTGCGAAAAGAAATTTTGTGGAAAGGTCATTGTAGAAAGGAAATTTTGAAAAGGATTTCTATCAAAATCGAAGTGTTGCATTATCACACTGTTAATTCAAAGTTTTGTAAACAAAGATGTTACTTTATGATTTGTTGATTGGTGAAGGGTCACAATGAAGATATGCAACTGTTAGATGAAGAGGCACAGCTGAGGGTATATAAGAAAATATTTAAACCTTTAGACAAGCGTCTATGTACATTCAATTGGAAATCTAAAGGAGTACAGAATTCAGAGATCGAATTTTCATATAGGGGTGGTTGGGATGTGCAAGGACAGGATGCAAGCTCGTAGGGGGTCGAAGCCTCCTTCCAGTTGTTGATGGTAAACAGGTTGTTGGTGCATCCTTCAGTTGTAGCTGAAAAACACGGGTGTTGGTGCATCAGACAAGTTGGTGCTTGCAAACTATTTGTAAATATAATTTTGCAGTAATAGGAAGTATTGGTGGTTTTCCCAATTTGGGTTCCACGGTAATATTGTGTGTTATGTGTTCGTTGTTGATTTTGTTTTAAAGTAATAAAAATTTAAATAGATTTCTTAATACTGATTCACCCCCCACCCTCCCTCTCAGTATTACTTACTTTTCTAACACCCTTGTATATGAATACACAGCTTTTTTTAACTTTCCTTTTCAATTATTGAATAATTTTCTATAAACATAATTAACATTTCTACACCAAAATTTATTTATTTAAAATTGGTTTATCTCCTCCAAAGCTGTCAAACACTACATATTTCAAAACAAACGATATAACTTACTAACTTATTAATATGTTATATCATTTTCAGTTACTAATATAAAAGGATTAATGATAAATTTCGCATAATTAAGTAAATCAAATGGTTCATCGTTGCTTTGAAATGGCTTCACAAATTATTACTATTTTCTATTTTTATTTTTATTTTTTAAACATTATTGCAGAACTTCATTAATGCCCGTTAAGGTTTCCATTGTTATTCATTTGTTCTTTTCCTTAAAATGTTTTAAGATATCGCTTTAATGTTATCATTATTGAAAACCCTTCCTTTCCCAACCAAACATGGATTACACATGGAGGAATAGTTATAGTTAAGATACATGTGATGCTCTAAGGAGGTAATGTTTTCCTCTTTTCAGAGGGTACGTTGGCCATGCGCATGATCCAAATATTTGGAAGTGGGTGACTTTTGGTTTTCTTCCTCTCCATGCCTCAAAGGGAGTTTTTTCCTTGACAAATCTACGAGGAGATTTGTTTTGAATATAGTTAACACAGTTAAGTGCCTTAGCCAACAGCTTGGAAATAAGAGACTTTTCATGCAACAAGAAAGTGGCCATCTCTTTGAGGGATATTTTATTTTTCTCGGATACTCCATTCTATTGTGGATTGTATGGCATTGTATGTTGCAGCTATATACCTGAATATGAACAAATATGTTGGACATTCTTATTCACATATTTCCTCCCATTGTATGTGTGGAGGATTTTGATCTTTCTCTTAGATTGATTCTCTGCAAGTTCTTTGATGTCTTTTAGATGCTCAAAAACTTCGGACTTCTTCCTGAGAAAATACACCCCCATATATTGTGAGAAATGATCAATAAATGTAAGCACATACTTCTCCTTGATAATGGATGGATGAAAAAACGGTCCCATCATATCACTATGGATGATATCCAAAGGAGGAGGCCCTCCAAGCCTCCCATTTCTCAAACTTCTCTTGATGATGTTTTCCAAGAATGCATCCTTGACAAACTTCTTTTGGAAAAGTGTATGTTGGGTAAGCATGTTCCAATTCCCTACGAGTTGTTGCATGTATTTGAAGTTTAGATGACCAAAACCCTCATTCTAGAGTCTACTATAATCATCAGCATGCATTAGTAATAAAATATAATCGTATTTATCAATAAACTTACTGAATGTATACAAACAATACCGATGATTTACCTCACCGATAACAATCTTGGAGTTATCATGCATGTCATATATGGTTGCAGAATCAGGTGTGAATTCTACCATTTTTCTTATTCGTAATTGTGTTATTTGATAAAAAGATATTAGATTCACAGAGTGTTTTGGAACATGCAAGACCTTCTCAAAACTTCCATGTTGAATTTGTATTCTCCCTTGTCCAGTGACCTCTACTAGAGTATCATCACCCATGAGGATGGGAGGACCCGTGCATGAAGCAATAGAAGATAAAACATTTTATTTACATTCCATATCATGGGATGCACTTGAATTCGGGATCCATGCATCAGGAGAATAATGAATAGAAATTAAAGCATGAGAATTACCTCTTTTGTATGGAGGTTGATCTCTATCCCCCAACTTCTTCTTGGCATTCTCAAGAATGTAATCCCCAAGATTGTAATTATGTTGAAGTGCCTTCGCCATTAGATCTATTGTCTTCTTCAGTACTAATGATTAGGGATGATAGTCGCGGCTACAATAAGCACATTTCGAATTCCCTTTATTTCCCTTTCCAACATTGGAACTAGAGGAATCATTACAAGGTTTGGAATTACCTTCCTTCTTTTGTTTAGAATTCTCCTTTCCCTTTCCTTTCTTCTTGGAATTCAGATTGATTTTTTGTGGATCTCATCCACACCAAGTGCATGCACATTGGAACCCTTGATTGTCCCTATTTTGATTAGCTTATCTTTCTCATGCATTAGGGATTCAACAAATTGATCCAATGTCAACATTTTCCATGTTGCTCCGGAAGTGAATGTCATTGTATGGAATGTTGAGACGAACACAACATACTCCAAACCAATTTTTTCCAAAATAGAAAGGATCAATTGATTGTGTTGAGTTGATTTCTCAATACCGCATCCCTTTAGATTAAGAAGAAGGGACTTAAACTTCGTAAAGAAGTCTTGGATGTTTTCAAATCTTCTCATATCCAAGGAATTCAACTCTACCTCAAGCATGGGGCCTCTCATTTTGTCCAGCTTTCCAAAGAGAGATTCTAACTTTGTCCAAATCTCATTTGGAGTGGTATATGCTTCAATGTGAAACAACAAATCTAGGGACATTGACATCTAAATAAAGTCATAGACCTAATCCATGTGGTTGAGACACTTTTTTTCTCGATAGTTGATGTTGGCTCAACTTCTGTAGCCGTTGATATTCGGTAAAATCCTTTGCATATGAGCTAATGAAGAAAATTTAGCTTCCACTCAAAATAATTATGTAGCGTGAGAAGAATTGTTGGAAAAATCTCCATTCTTTATTATTACATCTTCCTCCTGAACCTACAAATGAAGTTTCTATGTAATTTCTCGTAGCAGTAGAGCTCTGATATCAAGTTAATTTTTCATAGTGAACCTAAAAAATAGAAATATCACATAATTCTTGCGAGAGAGAGAAGAGAACTGAGACAAGATTGAAAGAAAGAATAAATTGTATATTTTAGAATGAGTAAAATAACTCATGATATACTCTGCATGGATAAGTGAATTCACCATAGTAGTAATTTAGAGAGATCTTAGACACTCTCCAACAATAAAATCCACCCTTTAGGGAGGTCTCTATTGGTATGATTTATAAAAATAAAATCCATGATTTATTGAGGTCGCTAGTGTGTAATATCTCCAATATTTTTCAGTGTTGATCTTGTTTGAAAAATATTAAATGATAGCTCATGAAAGTCTCCAGTGCAATTCTAACATGCATTTTCTCTATACTCACAGTCCAATAACCATAAGGTCTGTAATCGAATAGCCATAACCAGTTAGATTCTAGGAAAATAAATTCATGCTTGTACACATCAATTCCTATCTATTTATTTAAAAATAATAATTAACTTTACAATTTCATTTACTCAAACCTGGAATTATCATTTGCTGCCAAGATTTTCTTGATATAAACCCAAAAATGAGAATACATAAATGTGCAATATTCGAGTGGTCAAAATAACATAACACATTGTGAGTTGCATTGTTCTACATACGGGTAACAAATATGATGATACAATTACTTACCTATAGAGTTAGTGACTCGAGTATTAAATTGCCTTCTCTATTCCAATAACAAAAGGAAGTTAAATATGCACCCTATAGCAGCACATGCATGCATGTTGCATATGTTTTTGGTTCATATCCAATTGCTCATAATCCCCGGGAACAACGTTAAATGTGTTGTTGCAGGATGCTTATTGAGCGCCATAACAAAAATCCACGTACCATTTCTCACTAAATGTTGTCTGTAGAATGTTGAATTATGCATACTAAAGTCATGTCATCTACCAATATATAATAGCTAATTTCTCATCATCGAATGGCAGAAAATGTAAGATCGTATTCCTACAAACCATTTGGACCTAAAAACAAAAAAAAGAGGCGTTCATTCCACCCTGAAAGAAAAATGTTTCTATAAAGTTATCTTTGATGAAATATTCCCCACTTTTACCATCCAAATTCTATAGTGACGTGCAAATCATATTAGTCTATGGATTATATATCAGTTGTTATATTTCTTTCTTATTGTTGGAACAACAAAAAGAGTAAAATAAAGTTATTAAATTCTAATTTTAAATTTTAAATAAAAGTAAAAAAAACTAATATCAATATATCATTACAGCAAATCCTAGAATTAGCATCCCATTTAGTGTCCCTTTTTAGTGTAATGTTTTTACATTGAGTGGTCAAAGACGCTAAATGGGACGCATCATGGACAAAACTTAAAGCGTCTCAAAAAACGTCTGTTTTTGCTTCCTAGATAGCATCCTTTATGACATCCAAAATAGCGTCTATTTTTTTGCTTCCAAAATAGCGTCCAACTTTTCTTCCTAAACAACGTCAAGGTTTGCTTCCTAAATAATGTCATGTTTTGCTTCCTAGCGAGTGTCCACTTTTGCTTCTTAAATGAAATCCCCATTAGCGCCATGTTTGCATCCTTAATATCACCATGTTAGCATCCAAATTAGCATCCAATATTGCATCCATTTTTGCTACCACTTTAGCATCCCATTTGGACCATGTTTTACTTCCAAATGTGTCAATTTTCGCTTCCAAATTTGCACCAATTTTCGCTTCATTTTGTGCATCTTATTTTTCTAACAAAATGATGCCAAATATTTCTTCTATTGTTGCACCATATTTTTCTTCCTATGTAGATCCATGTTTTGCATCCAAAGTAACATCTTGTTTTGCTACCATATCAACGCCATGTTTGGCTTCATCATTAGAGCCACATGTTGCATCATTTTTAATGCCTAGTTTCGTGTCTTATTTTTCTACCATATCAACACCATGTTTGGCTTCATCATTAGCACCACGTGTTGCATCATTTTTAATGCTTAGTTTCGCATCTCTCATTTTTTGGTCACTAATTTAGTCATTTTTAGTAGTTTTATATACGAATTTTGGTCATTTTGTTTGGTCACTTATATCTAATAGTTTGGTCACTTATCTCTTATTCAATGATTACTAATTTAGTTGTTTTTAACATATATTATAATATCATTAGGGCATGGAGGAATCAAACCACCAACCTCCTACTTGTAAGGTAGACGCTCTTCCATTGAGCTAGCACCCTTTATGAATTTGAGAACCTCACTTACAGATTCCTCTATAATGGTAAAAAGGATCAATACACAACTTTCAGTATATAATGGTCAGAAAACCATGATATATTGTATAATTTCACAATATATGATCAAGCAAGTTATTAAATCCATAACCTTTTCTAGGAATTTTCAACAAAACTCAAGAAATTGGCTTAATGGGATTGCAAATATCATTATTCTCTAGCAACTATAAGTGTACCAATATATGAGACCTATCAACAACATTATCTTAGTGTGGATGCCAAGGATATAGTAGATCACCATGATCATCCTAGAGCCATGTATAAGTGGAGCAATAAGGAGAATCAAAAGAGGATGATCAACCCAATAGTTGGTTTTTCACATGGATCCTATCCACCATGGGATGAGAAAAGTTCCTTCTTCCATCAAGATAATGAGTATCCACAAGGACAAATGGTTAGGATATATTGTGATGTCAATTCATAATGTTAATTCACTTCTCAAGGTGATGTTGCAGTGCTTGCATTGGGAGATCTACATGATCCCCAACAGCATTGGATATAACCATATTCATGGGGCCATAAAGTATAGGATGAGGCTTTCTTTTCTCATCAATATGAAAATTGATACGAACAATATATCTAACACACTATATGTATTTTGTACAATATACTAGACACAATTTGTATGTTACAATATAGCGTGTTTGGCCATTAAAAAGTGATTAATGGGCGTTTCAAACAGTCATTAAGAAGTATGTTGGGTAGTATCTCTTTGAGGCAACAACACTGATTTTACCAACAACATTGTTGGTAAATGATCTAGTTTTTGCAACTCATGGGATATTCATAACTGCCTACCTTCTTGGATTAATTAAATAATGTCGGCACTTCAGAGATCTTGCCTAAGAACTCCCCTGTTTAATTTACTACTACCTACCTTATTATATGGTTGTGCTTGGTTGGGTCGGCACTATGACCAGTCGTATATTTCCTACTTTCTTTTACTTATGTGCATCATACTATCTTTTTCCTTAACGAATACCAGATTAATTACCTCAAGAACATTAAAGGAAGACGTGGGTTTATACAGCCTTTTGACTTCCTTCCTTCGTCGGGCATGAAAATATTGGGTTGATGCATAATTGTATGCTTGACTTAGTAGCCTCAAACAATGTGTTTCCCCTCGATGTTATGAAGAAGCTTGGCCTGCAAATATCTAGACCTTATCAAAGTATGCGTGCTATGGACTCAAGGAAAATCAAGGTCCATGTATTGATCAAATACTTACAGGTAAGACTTTCTGCATACTTGGATGTTGATTTTTTTATGGATAGTCGGTGTCATTGATGTGCCAGATCGAACCAATATGTTTCTCTCTATGAAATGGGTAGAAAAATTAGGAGGAAGCATTCAGTTGGGAAAATTTATAAACCTGAATATTATGTTCATTGAGATTTGTATTCCCTTAATTGCACATTTCCGCAAGATAACTAGTTAATCGCCACAAGGAGAGAATATTTACCTTCTACGAGTGAAAAAATAGTGATGAATTCCATATATACCTCTACTCACTTATGGTTAGTAGTTCCAAATAACAATTTTCATAACCAGAAATATCTGGTTAAATAGGATATAGTTGAGATCCCGTAAGGATAAAAATATAATGATGATAATGAATGTGATGATATATACAAATACTTGTGACATTTTAAATACCATTGAATGGTCACAAGGTATGATAGGACACGACTCTTTGAGACTTGGCCTATTTATTATACACCAAAACACACTTAATATGTATGATTTACGTTCATTAAATTTGCAGTGACATTATGTTGGAGAATACTAAGATGAGGAACATTTTATGCCTTATTGTTTTGGAAAATATCACATTCTTTTGTAAATTACTCAATATCAAATGCCATTATCAACCAACAAAAGTTGAGGATACATTCCTATGAGTTTTGTGCAAACCCACATGACTCACCAAAGGACATGTATATAATCAGATAAGTTCCAAACAAATTATGATGGTATGTTAAAGGTTATGGAACCATTATTGGTATTACATGGCTAGTGTCAATGCCAGCAGGTGCCTGGTCCAAATCATCCTGGGTGAGGTGCACTAATATACGGCAATGGGTTTATTGGGGATTCCATCAAGGAATGTTGGGAAGCATCACGTAATTCCCTACAAAGTTACCATTGGAAAAAAAAACACAAGGCTGCATTACAGACAATACCTAGGAAATGCCAATTTTCTTTATACCAAACTAAATTAACCACCAAAAACTTGGATGTAGATGTTGAATATCTAAATTTCTACTTAAAATTTGTTAACATTCATCCAAGGAAACAAAAAATAAAAATACAAAGCATATATATTGTTTTCATTTCGATAAAAAAAGATATTTTAAACCTAGTTTATGGGACCAAGGGACTAAGAAAGAGAATTAAAAAAATACATTTATATCCCAAAGCTGATCAGAAATAAATCAAATGGTACTGCTAAATACATGATATGTTATATCCCATAAGTGGTTTAGACATTTGCAATCTAAATACCAAAAAAAAGGAAAAAAAATACATCTAACGAAGAGTTTCAGTTGCAAAAGTATAGTATATTTGCTTGGTATTGGATGCTTCTTGCATCAAAGTCGTCAACAAATAAGGGTATTGTATGCTTCTTGCAATGGAAAGATTTATATAAGTATCAACAGGATATGGTTTATAAAGGTTATTTTAGACTCTAGACTAAACAACAATCATAATAACATGCATAGGAAGCATTATCAAAAACTTTCAACCGGAATGTTGCTCGCAATCATTTTACTTCACACCCCTTAGAAATAGTTATGCACCATTCACTAACCTGAATGAACATATTTTTAATGATAAGGTTTGAAGTGATCTGCATCCATTTTCAAGGTGGGAAAGTGTTGTGTTAGTCAAGAGAGAAAGGTTTTCCAGGATGAGAGCATTTGGTGCACAACACAGAACACCTATTGCTTCTAGGGCACCATCAACCAGCTTTCTACATTGCAATTATCTAGTGATCAACAAACACCCTCAATAACACAGGTATCAAACTAATGTAAGTAAGAGATGTGCTCTGAAATATATTCCATTATCCAAGTTATTTGAACTTAACTATGTTAAAACACAAAATAAATTGAACCACTTACCCACAACCAATAGAGAAATCTCTTTCAAGTCACGGCCTAGATAAGTGAGCAGTTCACTAACAAACTCATCGGTGACACCTGTTATCCCTACCATTGATAGCACTTCCAATTTTTGCATTTTTTTAATGTAGGAAGAATCTTGAAGGCTTCTAGCTGTTGGCATGACTCCATACGCAATTCCTTAATTATTGGTGCCAAAATGTCGCCATTAGGATTCATGTCATGTAATTTTTAAGCTCATTTATATGTCGTTACAGTCATTTCGATGATAATAGGGTCGTTTAGATGTCATTACAGACATTTAGGTTCCATTAGAATCAATTAGGATCCAAAAGTGCTACCACATGCATAATCATCATTGGCATCCACATCGTCGTCATCATCATACAATAAATCAACATCATTGTCTTCGTCATAGTCATCATCAATATAATTGTGATAATAATGATCAAGGAACCCTACTACCTCACAAGAATGGATTATATAGTATTATACTTATCAAATCATATCCATACGCTCCATGATAATTATCATAATGCATCATCGTCATGTTGTTAGGGCCAATCAGATTCCATTAGGGTCTATCAAATGTTGTTAGGGACACTCAAATGCCATTAGAGAAATTTAGGTGACAATAAGATAATTTACCCCTCATTAGGATTAATCAAGATCCAAAAGTGCCATGATTACGATAATTTAGGTTCCACTATGATAAATCAAGATCCAAAAGTGCCATGATTACGATAATTTAGGTTCCACTATGATAAATCAAGATCCAAAAGTACTATCACATGAATCATGATCATTCACATTGACATTAATATAATTGGTGTTATGTCGGACGTTTTTCGAACACAATTCCTAGCTCTAAACCTAGTGCAATTCCTAGCGCAGTTTCTTTCGAAATTTCTAGCATTATTCCAGGCGTTATACCTCGCTCTATACCTGCTGTTATGTTGGATGTTTTCTAGGCACAATTCTTGGCTCTATACTTCACGCTATGTTGGATTTTTTCCTATCGAAATTCATGGTGCAATTCCTGTCGCTAACCCTAGATTAATATATGGCGATATGCTATTCAGCACGTTTTTTTGGATGCTATTTTGGGCGTTATATGGGATGTTTTTTTGGACGTTAATTGGGACTTTAATTGGGATTATAATTGGGATGATAATTGTGATGTTAATTGGGATGCTAATTGGGACTTTAATTGGGATGTTAATTAGCATCCGCATTAGCGCCAACTTTTAAAACGGGATGCTAATTGGGATGCTAATTGGGACCCTACTTGGGATGATAATTAGGATGCTAATTGGGACGATACGTGGGATGATAATTGGGACACTAATTGGGATGCTAATTAGTGTCCAAAATAGCTTCAACTTTTAAAAATGGATGCAAATAACGCCATTAAAAGCGCCATCCCATGGAAAAGCATCCACTTTGTCCAAAAAATGATGAAAATACACTAAAAGTGATAGTGGATGCTCAAAAAGGAAGCTAAAAGAGACGCTAATGACAGGGTTTTGTTGTAGTGTATATTCATTTTAAATACTAACAACTTCCATAATTAGCAACAAGAAATGTAACTTGTTGTGTGTAAATTAAAATAGTGTATATAAAGGCATCTTTTGGTTGAATTTATTGGTCCAAACACCTTGTATCTCCAACATTGAACAAAATCAAGTGGTTGTCTCAAACATTATTGAATTTTAAAGAAAAAAAACTTTGTTTTGCTAACTACTTTCTAGTAGGAGATTTATAGCAGTAGATTTGTAGTTAAGGCGAGGATTAACCATAAAGGTTAAATTTCAGTTGATTAAATTGTTTTTAACACAACTATAGTATTGGTATTATTCTTTTTTCATAACTATTTCCCCACACATCACATGACTTCACTAAGGAAACCGCTATATCCACAATGAGGGTGAAAACAACGGGTCAATCCTAGACTTAGTGTTGGCATAGAAGAGAATTTTCCCCAACGGGAGTAGAATTGTCACCATGGAGGAATCAAGGTTTTGTAGGGTCAAATTTCCCCCTTACTAGGTTGGAACTGTTACACAAAATTTTTAACAGCATCACGAACCATGTACCCTCATGTTTCCTCAATCCCTGAAGACGCTTTTTATGGTGGATGATCCCTAAATCCTTTTCCCTACAAGTTGGTTTGTTTTGCAATATAGACGCAGCTTGTTGTCTTGTAACCTGCGTCGAAACCCCATAGACGTACTTTGTCTCATTCCAACCTATGTTGATGATGCGCTTTGTCTTCACAACAACCCACGTCGACCCATATCGATGCACCTTCCTCCATTGTAGATCACATCAACCTTTGTATGGGAAAAAAATAGGTTTCAAGAAAGTTCTAGAGTGTAATCTTGATGGATAGAGTATTATCCTTATATTTTTGTATCTGGATCAACCTCCTTGGTTTTTGGGATCACATCTCATCCATTTCCCACATTTATCTCAACCTACCCATATCCACATTGTCGTATTTGAGGCATTGGGCCATGGGTTGGAGGAGGAAGTCTATAGCAGGTATTGTTAGTGATTGAGCAAATATGAAGAAAATTTAACTTTAAAACTTTAATCCACAATTATAGTGCAGATAGATATCATCAATAATACAAAGACATAAATAAATCAAACCATAGAACACATGATATACCCTGGGAAAAAACTCCACTAATTTGGAGGATAAAAAACCCAACAAACAATCTTAGAGTATGATTGATAATCAGGAGAGAATGATTACAACACAATAGAAGATTTTTTTTTCAAGAGCACCAGAAAGGAGAATCAAATCAAACATTTATGATGATATTTCCAAGTGCATAACACTTTAATAACATGTCAAATTAGGTCATATAATGAAGGTAGCGAATATTTACATGCTTTAGTAACTTGTTAACACTGAGAACACTGTCTCATCTTCAACTATGCACCCCCACTAGTTCACTGAGTTTAACTATCTCTAACTGAGTTGTTAATTGAATGAACTGAATTGGACTAAATGGAATTGCTTGTAACTCAATGGAACTGAATGTAACTAAATAGAACTAAATGTAACTAAACAGAACTGAATGTAACTGAACTGAACTGAATAAAACAGAACATAAATGAATGTAATTGAATGTAACTGAACAGAACTGAATGTAACTGAACAAAACTGAATGTAACTCTGTTAGTTTCATCTCCAACAACCACTCGCATAAATTAAGGAGTTTATTCCTTATTTAACTGAACTTGTTTTTATCACAAATAAGACTCAAGTGGTGCCTTATTAATTTGATTTCGATTGGAGGCATACATGGGCAATTTGAATTCTCTCTCTCTATCTATGTGCTCATATTAATTTTTTCTACATGGTCCATATGGGTTTTCATTAATTCTATATAATATCATACTCATAAGAATTGTTCTGAACCTATGATCGTATGTATTTCCCCAGGTCATATAGTAACATGCTAAAGTAAATCACTTTATGGGTAGATAATCCCTAAAGGGTACTTGTAGCACATGTTGGCCATGACTAGCCATACATCACATAGTATATCCTCGAGACTTAATACAACATAATCCATGTGAACTTAATACACCATAAGTTATGGACTTTATACAACACAAGTCTCAGACCTTAACATAAGGTCATGATCTTAACCATAAGATCCTAATACAAGCATCTCTCCCAAATAGGACTTGATCATGGTCCTAGCTTGATACAACACAAGCTATTTAACGTAACACAATAAGTTAGTGAAATGAATACAACATAAGTTATGTACTTGACACAATAATTTTCATGGAGAGGATCTGAACTTAATACAACATAAGTTTCGGACTTGACACAACAAGTCTCATATTGACGCACCTTCCTCCATTGCAGATCACATCAACCTATGTGCAGGCATTAAATTAGGTTTCAAGAAGATTCCAGACTGCAATATTGTTGCATAGAGTATTATCCCTATATTTTTGTATCTAGATCGACCTCCTTGGTTTTTGGGATCACATCTCATCCATTTATCACATTTATCTCAACCTACCCCTATCCACATTGTCGTATAAACTGAGGCATTAGGACATACGTTGGAGGAGGAATTCTATAGCAGGTATATGTGAGAGGAATTGGTCCAGATGTTTAGTTTGTTTGGTGTTCCTTATCTCAACGCGTGTGTGGCTTGTTGGTGTAGAAGGAGACCATTAGAAAGAGGCTACAACACCAAGGAATTACGGTTGTACTTTTTCCCTTATTACTCTTTAATACAATGATATATTATTTCCCACAATTTGGTTGTGTTAATAATTTTATATCAGATCTCCTTGGATGTTTGTTTAGATTGATCCTATTACCACTAGTTCAATCCACTTTTATCTTGTTTGTGTCCAATTTGGAATAGGTACTTAGTATGCACAACATTTAAATTGCAGTTGCGTGGAGAGTGTGAGGACAAGCATCGAATTGAAGGTAAGTTCCCCTTACTCTATCTTTTGTCATTGTTTGATTGATCTAGGTGAAAGTGTATGTCTTTGTTTTGTTTTGTTCTAGATCATTACCATGCGGATTAGGGAGATCCACTTGCATCCATGCTTGGGACTAATCCTACAAACAAAATTGGTGACTCTAATGGGGATCGTCTTAGATCTCCCTTACCTTGCATTTAGATAATTATATGTTGTTTTGATTTCTTTGAGTGATAGTATTCTTTGGCTTGTCTAGGTCTATGGACTGTCCATATCCGCTATGTAACCCGAATACCTTTACACATCCTTTAGAGGTCAAGGCCTGTATGTTTTTTCCTAACTCAAAAAAATGTTTTACAGACATTGATGCACTTTGTCTTCTAGTACATAGTGTTTTCTATTAGAAACACATTTTGCATTCACTCACAGTGCATAAACAACACACCTAGGTTATTTATATATATGTGTCGATACCTATGGACGGGATGTGTTCCACAACAAACCGCGTCGATCTACAAAATTTTGTAGTAAGGCCAAAATCCCCTCTTAAAGTTTGCTTAGGTGTCTTTCTGAGATTTTTTCTTTCTTTTCTTAGTCTTTATTTCTCTCTAGACCTTTCATTTACCTCCTTTAATTAGTTTTCTTGAGATTTCTTTTGGTTTCATGTCACTCTAACTCTGCACTGTAGTTGGGAGTGTTTTGGCTTATATGTATTTTACATTCAAAAAATAGTGTATGTTTATTACATTGAACTCTATGCATGTTTCTTTGCTTGAAACCTTTTCCTCTTTTCTATAGATATGATTCATTGAAATTGGAAAATTTGCAGTTTCATTTTCACGTTCTTGTGTTGAGTTTGTTTGAGGAATTTGGGTCGATATAGTTTCAAGCGTGAATGTTTGAATCTTTACAATTTTGAAAAATATTCTCTCTCTCTCTCTTGTAGATAGATGTCGTCGAAGAAAAATACTTGCATATCATTATTGCATTGTTTATGAGTCGATTCTTCACTTCACCTTGTCCTATTAACCATCTAAGATCAAACTTAGCGCTATCCTAGATTAAATTTTTTGAGTAACTTGACTGAAGGTTATAGACATGTTTCGGCATCTTAAACCATAGGATTTTTTGTTCTTTTTCTTGCACTGCATCCCGGGGGTTGTGTGTTTATTCCATGTACTGGTAGGTATATCAAATGGCCTTTCACATACGTTTATGGTATATAGAAAGGTTCTTTCATGTACTTGACGGTATATAGGAAGGCCCCTTTCAAATGATTGTGCATTATACAACACTACTATGGATTTGAGCTCCCACGTACCCTATGTATATTAGGAGACCCCTGTAGGCACCTGAAACCAACCGAGTAGACTATCATTCATCATGTCAAAGAAATACAGCAAGAATATCACTCGGGGAGCTACTACGCATGTATTTTTCAGGCAGTCGAGTAAACAGTGAAGGGTACGGTCTGAATCCTCTTTGGTTCATATTATTGTTGGACCCTGTAGTATATCACGAGTTGTAGTGACTTGACACTCCCGTGAGGATCCGGATTTTTAAACTCCACCTGTCACATAAGTTTGTTTGTTACCTTAGATTGAGTAGTGCTTGTTGTATGTATAGCTAATAGGTATTTAGAGAGATATGTATCTTTTTTACTACATATATGGTTGTGCCAACTGGGACTACCAACCAAGGGACCCCTTATCAAGGGGAACCTGTTGTTTTTCCTTCATTTGGAAATGTTGGTCCTCCCTTCATTGCCACTTTGAATCTTCTCCAATTGACCATAGGTTTACCGGTATGGTTATTCGATCCGGTAATCCCAAATGCATCTAATGTCCTAAATATTAATTCCCCATCACAAGAATACCCACCTCATGTGAACCATCTACCTTTTTTCCCAAATGTCTCTTCTTACCTTTATCACTCTTTTCCTATTGAAAGTTGTGATTAGTTGTGATTCTAGTAAATAGATGGATAAGAAGAAGAATAAAAATAATATTAAGAAGAATGAAGAAAAATAAACAACCGAGTTTCAACCAACCACTTCTCCCTTTACTCGAAGTGTTGATTTACCGGGATCAACACCTGGAAAACCCAAGTTCCCTTACAGGATTTGTAAGCGAAATCACCTTCTTAAGGATTTACTTGGCCTTTCCAAAGTCTTGAAGTGTGGTCAATAATCTATGAACACCTCCTATCTCTAGCGTCTAGTCATCATACTAATGATACCCCATTAACTCTCTACTTAAGAATAAAAAAGGTAGAGTCAAGAATCCTTGCATGTTGTGTAAGGACATGCATCTCGCTTACCTTTGTCCTCACATGGAAGAAGCTTCATGATTGTTGGAAAGTATTTGTGTTCCTCAATCATATCTTCTGAATGGTTATAATAAGTTGCCCCTTGACTCCTCACTGGTTGATAAAGTGGTCGATTCAATTCCATCTTCAGTCAATCCCACTCTTTCTTCAAAGAGTGAATAACAAGAAACATAACCTTCTCCCCCCTCTAAGAGTAAATTTGAAGTTATCAAGTCGATGTCATATCTACCCAATCCCTCTCTTCCATCACAGAGAGCTGAGACTGAAGTAGCCACATCAACACAATCTTCGTCTCATCCTACTCTTTCAGTTGAGAGTGAACTAAAAACCGTTGAAATTTTCATGGTTGGTTCGGATTGTTCTAAACAAGAAGAAGTCATGTATGTTTTAACGGGACCCCCTCCAAGTAGTGAAGTCATTTCCTTTTATTGGGATACTCTAGAGAAAGATCGTCCTCCTTCAAGTAACCCTTTTCAGGCTATTGTGTAGATTTCTTCTATAGACATATATTGCATTATTTTTTATAAGGGAGCATATGTTAGTATAATATATTCAACTACTTGGAAAGCGATAAGTTATCCTCTACTTGTGTTTTTCCCAGTTCAAATAGCGGTGTTCAATAGAATTCCTATTGGACATTTGGAGATCCTTCCTGTGTTACATATTAGCTTGGGAGGAAAAATCATCTGCCTCTATGTTTTTGTAGTCCAACATCCATTGGATTTCAATCTTCTCCTTGGACATGATTATTTTTATGGAATGAAGGTTGATGTGTCCTCACTCTTTCAAGTGATGTATGGGAAGATCGTGACCATTGGTCAACTTTCCTTTATTAAAACTGATCATCGTATGACCACTAGTCATTAGACCTCTTTAAATGCTCCGCATGTTTTAGTGGTTTCTTCCCCTTAGGCATGGGAGGTAGGTCTCCAGCCTTTGGACATCATGTTGGAGCTATCCCTCTAGCTTCTTATTATTGGGGCATGTTACCAACCTCTAGAAATCATGTTGAGTAAAAACCAACCTCAAGCATAGTTTACCTTTGGTTTCAAGCTTGTTTAAACATAAAACCATTCCCAAGCAGATTTTACCTTTGGTTTCACGCTTGTGTAAAAATGAAACCATTCCAAAGCATATTTTACCTTCGGTTTCAAGCTTGTGTAAAAATGAAACCATTGTCGATCATAGTTTATTTATGGTTTCAATCTCGTTAAAAAAAATCAACCTTGAGCATAGTTTCATTCCCTTTCAAGCTTGTTAAAAAATGAAACGAGCTACCTCAAGCATAGTTATTTTTAGTTTCAAGCTTGTGTAGAAATGAAATAGGTCGTCACAAGCATAGTTATTTTATGTTTCAAGATTTTGTAAAAATGAAACAGGTCACCATGAGAAGAGTTCCCTTTTCATGTCAATCTCATTAAAAAATGAAACAGATTCCTTTCCCATTGAGTTAGGTATTTCACCGGACCCTACACTCAAACCTTCATTTCATCTGCCCTTTTTACTATGTCATTTCTCTTCGTCTATCTCTAGCCAACCTTTTCCTAGTAGTAATAGAGAGTTTATTTGGGTGAATAAAAGGAATAGGAAGACGAAACAAAGCTTGGGAGACATTTATCCAATCTCTTTACATTATGTTGGAGTTAATCCACTTAATAGTTATACTGGGGTCATGTATGAACAAATGGACATCATGTTGGGAAACACTTGTCAATGGGACTCATATTGAGCATACTTTATTTTGGATTTGACCGCGCTAAACCATGAAACAAAATCCTGAGCATAGTTCATTCTATGTTGCAATATCGTTAAAAAATGAAGCAGATGCTTCAAGCATTCTTCCAACCTTTCTTCGAGATCATTAAAAACAATAAGAGGTGTCGAGCTTACTTTTCATTTTTTCGAGCTCTGGTTTAAAAACATGAAAACTAGTTTGATCTTACTTTTTCCTTTTTCGTGCTCTATTTCAAACATGAAAAATATTATGAGCACTTTTTAAGTTATTCTCATGCTTGTTAAAACCCTAGTAAAATAGTATAGAGTTAATTTTATGTTGCCCCATACTCATGAATTAATGGAACAATACGAGTGATCTTGCTTTCCTTCACGCTCGATCAAATTTTAATATTTATGCTTGTTACTGAAGGAGCATCCACTCGTTCTTAGTTTAACCATTTTTCATACATGGAGGACTAAGTATGAAAAATGAATACCTTAGTCTCCCATTGACTAAAAGAGTTATCCTACGTATTATTTTTATACTTTTTCAGACCTTAGAGACTAAACCTATGAAAAATTCCACCCTGGAGTCTTCTTTAGTTTTTTCAGACTCCATAAACATGAAAAATAATGAGTTTACCTTCTCTGGACTCATAAAATCAAGCACAGAAGGACCCTTTTCGAGATCGAACCCCTATTTTCTAAGGTTCGTAAAACATGTGATATTGGAATCATCCAAAAGACGAGTTATACCGAGCATCTATTATCCTCCTCAAGCTCGTTAATAAAGAAAAATCTACTCCTCAGACATGATGGGGAATAAGGGAAGGGAATGTAACTGAATTTTTATTGATGGTAGCTTGTTGTCACCCGTGAACATGAAAATTGTTTGTCTTTTATCCAAAAAGTTGGGTATTCAGCTTGTCTCTGAGCTGTGTTAATTCCATGAGTCACATTACTCTTTTGGTCATCTAGAGAATTCCTTAATCATTTCGTTGTGTGTCTTGATCTCTGCTTTTGTCAGTCAATGTTGTCAACTCTTTCATTGTGTTGTAAAATGTTCAAGGGTATTATTTCATTTGGGTCAAAATTTTACACTCATTTGTCATCTAAATCCCTGAACCAATCTCTCGAAACTTTTATCTGTATAACTTATGTCAGTCTATGCTCATATATTTTACCATCCAAAAATCATCATCATATACCGGTTTCATGTCAATGATGTGGGATACATCATGGCCCTCCTTTGAGGAGTCTATCCCTGTCGACATCAGCACATCATCTGGGGATTTATACTTAGAGAACACCTAGTTATTCTCACTTTTGACAGTGGGTTTACCTTATTGACCTATGATCGAATGATTCTGAGAAGTCTCGACTTCATCTCATTCATTTGCACTCATTAGAATGTCACTATGATACCTTTGGATTCATTTTCATTGCTAGTAATTTCCCTCGCACTTGTAAATGGTTTACATCATTAACCGATAATCAAGTGGTTCCTACCATGTTCAACTTTAACTCCTTTTATTCACATGGTTAGGATCGTATAGTTGTGAGTTTAGTTTGAATACCCTGGGGTATCCATTGTTATATATTTTACCCATGCTACGTTGGAGATTATTTGATTCATTTTCCATATGGAAATCATATGGATATTTTTTCACATAAATACACATTGTATTGGTCGATGGCTATGTTTTGTTTGATCCGTAGATCCACTATGTATATTAGCGTGGCTATGACTGAAATTTTGTATCAATGGTATGGATCCACACTTGTATTCTTCAGTGTCCATATCCACCCTAATACTCACATGGATCTGTAGTGTATTGGTCAACATCCATGCTTTCATTTATTCATGTGTCTAGTTCAAAGTTGCCAGAAGTTGTATTGCAAAGTCATTGATGGTTGTTATCAGTTCTCCAACTGATGGTTCCTCTTTCTGACAGTCATATCAAAGTACATCAGATATGCTCTTCATATAGCTTCATAATTTCAGGGGCATTATGTTACACACAAAATTTGTCAACATCACTAACCTTGTAGCCTCATGTTTCTCTAATCCCCGAAGACACTTTTTATGGTGGATGATCCCTGACTACCTTGCCCTGCAATTTGTCTTGTTTTGCAACATAGATGCACCTTGTTGTCTTTCAACCTCTGTTAAAACCCCATAGACACACTTTGTCTCATTTCAACCTACGTCGATGACGCACTTTGTCTTCATAGCAACCCATCGCAACCCATTGCTCATTTGCAGAGTGTGTCAGCCTCTATATGAGTAGAAAATTGGGTTTCGAGAAGGTATTAGAGTGTAATATCAATGGATAGAGTATTATCCTTATATTTTTGGATCTGGATTGACCTCCTTGGTTTTTGGGATCACATCTCATACATTTCCCACATGTATCTCAACCTTCCCCTATCCACGTTGTCCTATAAATTGAGGCATTGGGACATGGGTTAGAAGAGGAAGTCTATAGCAGGTATTATTAATTCTATCACAACAATCTTGGGACAAAGTACAAACTCACAAGTGATTCAAGACAAATTAGACATGAAATGATGTAACGGTACTACAATAGGAGGTTGCAGCTCTATATAATCAATAATAGAATGATTAATACAATACAATGTCATGCAGAATGCATGAATGCCAAGCCAATTTGAATTCACTAGGAGGTCATTCAAATTGCATGGATGGGTGTAGCTTAACTAAATGTCAACAACACTAGACACACTTAGTTAACCACTTATCTAGCCATAATTGACTCACATTGAGTCCTAACTGAATCGAAGTGCAATAGATGACTGAGTCTAACTAAATGTAACTCAGACACATGTCACTGCATGCCAAATAGTAGGTGGTAGCGCATCTAACTCCAAGTATCTCCGATGAAGTTAACTGAAGTGATACTAGTCAACAGAGGCAGTTGGAGGCGCATTAGTTCACTCCAGTTCATCCCAATCATCCCAAAATAGAAAATTGCATGATGGAGGTGCCTTTACAACTCAGCATAACCAATGGTTAGGTGAAACAACAATCAATTAGCAATTAGGTGCACTTATGACACTTAGATCACCCTAGAATTTCTCCCTGTTTGAAGGAGGAATCCCAGTTAGCCTCCCCAATTGAAGGAGAAGGATTAGCTGGCCTCCTTGATTGAAGGAAGGTGTGGGTGTTCTCATGTTGATGTCACGGTGTGCTCATCTAATGCCAATTAAGTCAATTAAAATTAGGATAGTGGGTAATTAGGGAAAAATTGACCAAATAAAGTGTGTAAGTTGGGTAAATGATTCCAACANAACGGAGGTAAGTGAACTTTTTCTCAGAAAATCTCTTGGTGAAGATGTATGCAATTTGCTCATCTGTAGGGCAGTATTGCAAAACAATGGTTATGTCATGCACCAACTCCCTGATGTAGTGCATGTGTATCTCAACATGTTTGGTCCTCTTCATGGTAAGTGGATCTTTGGATATCTTAATAGAACTTTGATTGTCACAAAATATGACTATGGACAAAGTACTACCAATCTCAAACTATGAAATAATTCCTTGCAACCAAACAGCTCGGATGCAAGCATTCACTCCTCCGTTGTACTCAGCCTCTGTTGAAGACAATGAAATGGCAGCATGATTTTTGCTAGACCAGAAAATGGGGCCACCACCAAACATGAATACATACCCGTAAGTGGACTTCCGATCTATGGAATCCCCTGCCCAATCTGAATCTGTATAACCAACCAACTCTAGCTCAAAATCTGTAGCATAGTGAATGTCGTAGGATCTTGTGCCCTAAATGTACTGAAGGATCCTCTTGGTTTCCTTCCAATGAATATCACGATGCTGCTTCATGTATCTTGATACATCATTCACATCATAACAAATATCAGGCTGTGAATGTGTCAAGTAAAGCAAGCTACCAATCAATTGGCGATAGATAGTGCAATCCATGGGTGGAGTGTTTTTTCCTTCTTCAAGGTTGATCCCTAAGAGGAAAGGGAATGGGAAAGCCTTGTATTCAGCCATGTTAAACTTAATTAACAGCTCTGAAATTTATTTATACTTATTTACCATTATCACATCAAAGTCTTGGGATATTTCAAGCCCCGAAAATTGCTTCAAGAGCCCCAAATCACTCATCTCAAATGCATCGTGAAGGGCAGTTTTTATGAAGGTAATGGAATAAAGTGTGCTTCCTGTGATCAAAATATCATCAACATATAAAACAATGATAAGTAAATTACCATAATACTTCTGCATATACACATTCTTATCTAATTTACACCTTTGGAAGTTTTGTGAAAGCAGAAAGGCATCCATCTTGGCATACCATGATCTTGGGGCCTGTTTCAACCCGTATAATGACTTTTGCAATTTGCAAACCAAAGAAGGATCTGAAATGTATCCATTGGGATGATTCATGTATATCTCCTCATGAATATCTCCATGTTGAAAGGCACTCTTGACATCCATATGATGCACCTCCCAGTGCTTGGATGCCGCAATGGCCAAAACTAGGCAGATGGAGTCCATCTTTGCCACTGGTGCAAAGGTCTCGTGATATTCCATACCTTGGAACTGGGAGAACCCTTTTGCAACTAGCCTTGCCTTATATTTTCAGTTTTTTCCATCAGCAGCAACCTTTTTCCGAAACACCCACTTGCATTGAACTAATTTCCTCCCAAGTGGAAGAGAAACTAGCTCCCAAGTAGCATTTTTTCAAAGAGAATTAAACTCTTCGTCCATAGCAGCTTGCCATCTCAGATATTTTCGAGCATGGTATTAGGACTTAGGATATGACCCAATCATTAAATAATAGGTCTCATACATCAATTATTCATGACAAGAGAGAGCAATACCTGCTCTTTGAAAATCAGACCGGGTTCTTCTTGGATCTGCAGGATTTCCAATGTTTGCCCAGCGGAAGATAGTGTCTTTTTGGCCCAATTTGGAAGATGATTTGGAAACTCAGAATATGATCCTAAACCTGATTTTTTTTTCTCATTGATATCATATATCATATCATAAAAATCAGAACCTTCACTCCCACTTTCATTACCCAAATTATCAGCAAAACAGGAGGGAATTTCAGCAGATATTTCTTCAACTAGTTCTACCTCTTGGAGAGGCTCATCAAATTTGACACTTCTTCCAATGAAAATTTGTTTTGTTATGATATTCAGCAGCTTGAATCCCTTATATTCTTCTGGATATCCAATTAACAAACATTCAATGCTTTGTGGTTGCAAATATTTTCTCTTATCAAGCGGAATCCGAGCCCATGCAATGGACCCGAACACCCTGAAATTTGACACATCTAGCTTGTGTCCAAAATAGGCTTCGAAAGGAGTCTTACCTTTCACGGAGGAGAGAGGTACTATTTTGAATGTATGTAGCAAAATTCATGGCCTCAGCCCACAAATTTGCAGCCAATCCTTTTGCTTCCAGCATGCATGTGGTCATCTCCCTGAGAGAGCGGTTTTTCCTTTCCACTACACCATTTTGCTGAGGAGTGTAGGGAATGGAATGTTGGATCTTAATCCCACTGTCTAAACATATCTGCATAAATTTAGAACTGATATATTCCCCTCCATTATCAGATCGAAAATATTTTATCTTTCTCTCAGAGGCATTCTCAACCAATGCTTTCAATTCAATGAATTTCTCCAACACTTCAGATTTTTTCTTGATGAAGAAAACCCAAGTGTATATAGAAAAATCATCTATGAAGGTGAGAACATACCGGGATCCATTCATGGATATGGTTGGCATAGGTCCTATGATATTAGAATGATTCAGCTCCAAAATACTCTTTTCTCGGTTTGATTTCCCCCGATCAAACTTGTGCTCAAGGTGTTTACCAACAATACAACCCTTGTAAATTCCTTTGGTAGATTTGATGACTGGGAGGCCTTCAACCATGGAATTTTTCTGAATTTTCAACAAGTACTTGAAGTTAAAATGACCTAACTTCTCATTCCAAATCCTTCTGACCTCATTTCCATTAGTCAAAAGAGTGGTGGGTTTTGCATCCACCAAAAAATGGGAAAACTCATAGGCCTTAACATGATGGTTTGCTAATCCTTTTGCAACAAGCTTCCTAGATGCAATCTCATTGATTTCTACATCATTGGGGCTGAAGGTTACTCTCTTGGGCACTCCGGTATGATTCATTTGATATACACTCAGGAGGTTGGAGGCTAAGGAGGGTACATACAAAACATTGAAAAAACTACCATGTTCAAGATGTATTGTACCTTTTCCTTTCGAAATGATGGTAGAATCATCTCCCATGTGGATGGGAATGATTTTGTCAATGTCCAAGGATGAGAAGGAGTCCCTGCTTTCCATCATGTGATTCAAAGCTCTAGATTATATGAGTAGAGCATTGGGCTTCGAGGTGCTTTCCATGAGAGCATGACCTCTTTCTTGCTCGAAATCCTAATCTTGGTTATCTCTCTTCCCAACACTCTCCGAAAGATTGATATTGTTTATATCCAAGAGGAGAGTCATCTCATCAAGCTTCTTCTTCATGTAGGCATGTTCAGGGTGGAAGCCCTTCCCACAGTAGGAACACTTTACTTTCTCCTTGCCTTGATGTCCTTTGTTCTTGTGTTTATTTGAGCCAGAAGGCTATTCTTGCTGCTGGTTCTTCTCTTTAGGATTTGGAGCATCAAATTTAGCCTTTGGATTATTCTACTTCCCTTTTTCCTTCGAATCTTTTGACCCTGAAGCAAAAAAATCTTGATCTTTTGAGGATCTGAGGATCCCCATCTGAACAAGCTTGTCATGCTCGTTTGTAATGGTTTTGATGAAGGCATCAAGAAAAGGAATTTTCCAGTTTCGGGTTGTTAGATTCCCCATATGGAATGTTGAAACAAAGACTGAATAGTCCAGACCAAGTTTGGAGAGGATAGCTAGGATGAGTTGGTCATCTTCTTTCTCCACCTTGCACTACTTTATATGGAGCGCCAAATGTTTGAATTTTGTGAAAAAATCATTCATGGATTCGAAGTTGTCTGGATTCAGGAAGATCAACTCATTCTCAAGCTGATATATCTGAATATCATCTTGTTTATCAAACAAGGTAGAGATATGATCCTAAATCTCCTTCGAAGTCTTCAATCCCGAGATGTGGAAAAGAATATCTTTGGAGATAGACAAGCACAAGAAACCATAAGCCTCATCCAGCTTATTCCAGTATTTTATCTTCTCTGCAGCAACATTAGGCTCTAATTCGGTGTTCATTGTGACCCGGTAGAGCCCTCTTGAACGGATTTGAATCTCCATATCCTCCTTCCATTGGTGGTAATTGAAGGAGGTGATAGGATCCAAAGAAGAAGACATGGAGCTATTTTAGAGAATGCAGTCATGAACCTATAAAAACCTACAATCAACACAATAAAGTCACCATAAGGTTGGAAATCCTGCACATTTTAGGTTTTCATCACACCCAGCATAATTGATCAAGCAAGCTTGAGCAACAATTCCTTTACTTGGGGTATTAAGTGGTAAACCTTCGGATTTTGGTGCAGTGCTGGAATTTGAGCTTTTGCTCAATTTTTCATAAATCATGTTTTTCTTATAATAGCTTTGTCCCGACATGGCTCTGATACCATATTAATTTTGTCACAGCAATCTTGGGACAAAGTACAAACTCACAAGTGATTCAAGACAAATCAGACATGAAATGATGTAACAGTACTGCAATAGGAGGTTGCAGCTCTGTATAATCAATAATAGAATGAGTAATACAATACAATATCATGCAGAATGCATGAATTCCAAGCCAATTCGAATTCACAAGGAGGTCATTCGAATTGCATGGATGGGTGTAGCTTAACTAAATGTCAGCAACACTAGACACACTTAGTTAACCACTAATCTAGCCATAATTGACTCACACTGAATCCTACTTGAATCGGAGTGCAATGGATGACTGAGTCAACTAAATGTAACTCAGACACATGTCATTGCATGCCAAATAGTAGGTGGTAGCACATCACTAACTCCAAGTAGCTCCGATGAAGTTAACTGAAGTGATACTGGTCAACAGAGGCAGTTGGAGGCGCATTAGTTCATTCCAATTCATCCCAATCAGCCCGAAATAGAAAATTGCATGATGGAGGCACCTTTGCAACTCAGCTTAACTGATTATTAGGTGAAATAAAAATCAGTTAGCAATTAGGTGCACTTATGACACTCAAATCACCCCAGAATTGCTCCATGTTTGAAGGAGGAAGCCCAGTTAGCCTCCCCAATTGAAGGAGAAGGCTTAGTTAGCCTCCTTGATTGAAGGAAGGCATGGGTGTGCTCATGTTGATGTCATGGTGTGCTCATCTGATGCCAATTACTTCAACTAAACTTATGATAGTGGGTAATTACGCCAAAATTGACCAAATAAAGTGTGTAATTTGGGTAAATGACTCCAACAGGTATATGCTAGAGGAAATGATCCAGAGGTTTAGCTTGTTTGGTGCGCTTTATCTCAATGATTGTTTGGTTTGTTGGTGTGGAATAAGACCATTTGAAAGAGGCTACAATGTCAAAGAATTACGATTGTACTATTTCCTTTATTGCTCTTTAATACAATGATATATTATTTCCCATAATTTGGTTATGTTAATAATTTTATATCATATCTCCTTGGCTATTTGTTTATATTGATTGTAATACCACTAGTTCAATCCAATTTTATCTTGTTTGTGTCCAATTTGTCATAGGTACTAGTGTGTGCAAAGTTGGATTGCAACTGTGTGGAGATTACGAGGACAAACATAGAATTGAAGGTGGCTTCCCCTTACTCTATATTTTGTCATCATTTGTTTGATTTAGGTGAAAGTGTATGTCTTTGTTGTGTTTTTTTCTAGATCTATACCATACGGAATAGGGAGGCCCACTTGCATCCATGCTTAGGACTAATCCTACAAACAAGCACCTAGGTCTCAATCGAGTCAACCAAGAGGCCCCACTACTTCCTGCTAACCTCAAACCCAGGTATTGGTATTATTTCTATGAAGCTATAAAATCCAGGTAAGGGTTGCTCTAAGTATAGAAAATTGTAGGAAACTATGTTTCATTGTATAGTCGAAAAAAATAGTGTCTTTGAGTTTTTACAATAACATTCATAAATAGTCACTAGTATCAGGTGATAGGGATGAAAGAGGTGGTTCAATACAAACCCAAACCTTAGCATTATGCCCATGTGACATTTGGATAAATTCACCACCAGAGTGGAAACGAGGAGGACGACATAGTACATGGTGACACATGCTACATGCATCCACATACCCTCAATTTGTCACCTCTGTTGGATGTGGGAAATGTGGGTGATCATGGATCATCATCCTTGCTAGTTACACCATTAGTAATGATCATTCTCATAATTAATTAGAGGCTTTGAAAGATGGTGAATCCAAGTGATAAGGAGAACACTTTGGGGACACGATATAATGCTTGCTTCATTATTCTCATGGTCAAGAGGAAATAGTTGAACACCCCTAGTTATTTCGTGAGGAAAGGGGCATCCTCATTAGCTAATTCCAATCACATTGATAACGCAAGTAAAGGAGACATTTAGTTTCACTTAATGGGGGAATTTCTCTCTCAGTGGAAGCTTTGGTTCGACAATATGGATCCCTACAAAAATTCGTGATGGAAACAAAGAGAGACAAGGCAAACCCATATTCCTTGGGTCCTTGGGGAACTAGGGAAATGAAGGAATTCTTCCATGTTGTCATCTCTCCTCCATTCCAAAAGAAGATATCCCGATTGGAAACTTGGGTTGTGCAGGAGAAACAGATAATTGACCTTCAGGAAATTTTGACATATTTCCATAATAGCATCTATGATTTTGGTACCTCCTGTACTCGTGAGATGAAGTATATGAATACGTTCACGTTGCATTGGAACTTAAAAACCCGGTTGGTGATGGACAGAAATGAAGAATAACAAGAAATTGTGTTTCATTTGGACAAATTGCAAGAGCACATTTGCAAAATGGAAGATGGGAAGCAATTGATAATTAGAAAAATTACTGGACTTGAGGCCAAAGTCAATGTTTTGGCGAGAGCTACAACGAGCATGGTTTTTAAAGAGAGGGTAACAAGGCAACCTAGATTATCTCCTCTAGCACCAGAAAGATCCATAGGTGATGATAACAGTGTTTAGATAAACCTCTAGCTCATTTTCTCTCTATAGAAGATGTTAAGACTATAAGCAGACAATTTAAGCACCTTAATTAGTTTATTAGCTACCCTAAACATTACTTTATATTTTTGGACAATGGTCCAAGCATAGTAGCTAGATTTTTTATTTTGACTTGTTATGCAAAACTTCGTTTTTTTATTACATTTAATATGTATACTTGGTAATAAAAAAATTAAATAATAGGATATGTTTGTTAAATTAAAATAAATATAGATTTTATTTTAAATCTAGACTTATAAATCAAATTTACAAAAGTATAAATTTATTTTTATCTAATATTATTTAATACTAAATTAACAATCGCATTAATTTTTCCAAAGAAATATATATNACCAGCTAAACAATGGTCCAGAGAAGAAACCTACCTGGCATCAACCGTTAAAAAATCAAGACACAAAAATAGGGGCTCTCACGCTCCTACAAATCTTGTCTTCGAGAAGGTGAAACCTGGGTGACCTGTGTGCATGTTGGGGCACGACGTAACTATTGACATGGTGTTAACCCTGTCTCAGCGTGCGCTTATTGGAAGGTTCGAGTATGTCAAACTTTCGCGCTCGGATATCTTGGCCTGGGTCAGGGAGGTCTAGAAGCCACTATTGAAGGTCGTCCCTAAGGTAGTTACCTTGATAAATGGTTGGGTATTATTTCAATTCTTATTAGTTGAGGATAGGACTACCATTGAATCACAGTATTGGATTTTAGGGTTGGGGTCACTAGTTCTGGGTCGTTTGCATTTGGGTTTTGACCCAAGTATTGAGAGGGTGCTTCATCGCCACCTATGGCTATTTTACCCGATTTCCCTATTCAGTACTGGAATATCCATGGTTTCATGACGGTTTCCAATACCATTGGTACTTTTATACTTATGCACGAAGACCGATTATTGGGGTTTGATCGTTCTACTCCTCGCATCTTGGTGGACCTGGACCTTTCGGAGGGTTTTCCTATTGAGATGGTTATTATTGTTGGGTCACGGATTTGTCCATATTTTCATCACCTATCGACATATATTTTATTCATTTTCTTCATATTATTATCCATTTATCATTCCATTTTCCATTAATTTGTTGTAATTGCCCGTAAAATACCATGTTACTTCCATTGATGCTTTAGTGGTTAACCATGATTATATTCCTTTATTTTTAATGAATTGAAGACTAGTATGCATATTTTTTACTGATGATCTTTTATGGAGTGATTTTTATATTAACAGCAGCAACACCCATGGTTCAAGCCTCCAGCTCATGATCAAACGGAGTTAACCAAAAACGCATGCCAGATAAGAACACCTTGATTCGCATCTAGATTTGTGGGCCGATGGAAATGAATCTCAAAAATCCGGGACATGGGTTTTGTGCGTAATGGGATCATTTACTTGAATCACAAGGAAATTGCTAAAAAAGTCTACAGCTTGAGATATACAGGTGGTTCTTTGAGAAGGTATTTTCCATATTTGTAGTTATGGCTGGTTTTCCAAATTGTTGAAACAAATTAAGTTGGAGATTCGGTTTCTCATTCTCCTCAGAGAATTTTATGTATAAATATGTAATAAATCTCATGAGAAAGGGGAGAAGAAAAGAGAAAGCAATTTTATGCTGTAGAATTTGATCCATATCTGTTGTAATGATTTCACTCTTATAATACATGCTAGAAGTTTCTTAATTCTGGAGTTGTAGACTTTCATTGTGGAGATCTAGCTCTGCTCAATGGATGAAGGGCCCTCTTCCCTGAGCAGATGCTGGTAGTGTTGATTGTGAGTGTTTTATTGAGTAGATTTTCTTATTATCCAGATCATGATTTCATTCATTAGATTTATCATAGTTGTATGCTTTCATTCATTGGATTTGTCATAGTTGTTTCCCTGTTAATTCGTTTGATAGATCGTTGGCCAACATAGCACTTCTTTTATATTTATGCAATTAAATCTTGTTTCATAAGGATAGATTTACAGTTTGGTTTCATGAATAGGTTTTAGGTTTGATTTATTTTCAAGCAGGTGTGATCTAGTCTACAAAGAGTTGTGGTTTCATATCAATTTATTAATAGTGTCAGGTAGAGATTGTGCTTGCATAGATCTTGCACGATAGCTTTGAAATAAAAGACTTCCTTGGGTTGATAATTTATATTTGGGAGTTTCAGTTTTTTAATTAATTAGACAATTAATTCGACCGACAATTATATGGGATGAAGGATCATTTGTCCAGAAACTTGACTACTGGCAGGTTGCTTTTCGATTTCATTGTTGCAGACATACGGGGAACTCAAAATTCTCCTATCCGTTGAATGGCAAGACTCATGGTATTGCATGACCAAATTTTGATGCTCAGGAACATGGTTTGAAGGATATCAACTTCCCATTATCTCTCAACAAGGCTTCTACTTTGGAATTTGTTGTTAAGTTTACACAGAATGTCCCTCTCCTTATTAAATTTATCGATCCTATTGATATTCTTGGTTCTCTATCTCTGATGGATGATATCGACCGGTCCCCGGCAAGATTGTATTTGGATAAAGAACCTCATGTTCTTGTTACTCCGGTGGTGGGTGGGTGTCTGGATGGGTCTGTGGGGGCTATGGATTTCACTAGCTCTGGGCCTTCTCAGGTGGCGATTGGGGATCTCTTGTGTCTTGTGGAGTTTCTGCCACTTACCTTACCCCCTCGAGGCAGTCTCAATATCTCTCTTTCCCCCTCCTCCTTATCGGATGAACTGGTGGGGTGTCTTGATCCTTCCCCTTGGTTTATTGATGGTGCATCTTCTCCTCGGGTCATTTTGTCGATATCTCCTACTACTTTCCTTCCATTTGACCCTAATCCCCTCTATCCATTGGTGGCTTCTCCTTGTGCATAAGTCCTCCCACTTCCTACGGTCAATTGAGGTTTTGTCACTATTCGGAAGCAAAAAAACAATCCAAATGTATGAGGGGACTAAAGGATGCCATTAGGGAGAAATCATTTGTCAAACCTAATATTGCTTCTCTCTCCTCGTGTGGGTTGAACGACTATTATGTGTCTTCTCCTTCTCAGGACCTTAGAGCATGTGTGGCCTCCTCCGAGGTTACCCAATGAATTTTCTCTCCTTTAACATTTGAGGATTGCGCGAGGGGGAAAAATGCACAGCCTTGAAACGCATTATGGATTCTACTTGTCCTGTGGCTATTTTTCTTCAAGAAATAATGTCTTTCGGGAGTGTTGCATGTGATTTTTTTCTTAAGTTGTGTCCTGGGTGGTTTTTTAGTGCATTGGATGTCTGGTGGGTTGGAACCCTGTGCTGGCTGATTTTAGGGATTTTAATACCTGTGCCAGCCTTCTTCTAAAAGGGCGACTAAAATGTTTCGATGCTTAGGTTCATATGTTGAATGTCTTTGGCCCTTATTCTCATAGGGTCCCCTTCTGGGATTGTGTCAAAGCCTCTGGACTCCTTACCCTTCCTAATATTTTTTTAGCTGGTGACAAGAATTTTACATGGTCGGCTAAAGAAGTGTTGGGTTCTGGTTGGGATATCGATCCTTTGTCGGACTATTTTCGTTCCATTTTTTAGGAATCTTGTCTAGTGGACATTGTTCCAAGGATTCTGACCCCGACTTGGTCTAATGGTCGGTGTCGTGATGCAGGTATTGCAAAACGCATTGACAGATATTACATGTCTGACTCCTTATGTGACTATTTCGGTTGGTATAGAAGCTAAAATCTCTCTTCTGGATTCTTGGAGCTTGATTTTGCAAGGAGTAAGATCCTTTATCCATTCAAGTTCAATCCTACATGTATTACTATTGAAGGATTTAATTATTTGGTCATTTCAAACTGGGAGACTCGTAATGCGTAGATTATATCACACTAGTCTCTGATTCGGGCTCTTCTTTTCAAGTTATTTAAGCTTCAAACTTTGGTCAGAGTATGGGAAAGAGAGGGAAAAAAATAGGATGACATTCTCTTTGTTATATTGAAAAATAAATTCGGTTTATTGAGGAAAATCTTGGAGAGGATTTACTCTGTAATGATCATTCTGTGTATATCAAAGATCTCTTCTGACAGAAATAGATTATACTTGATCACAAAGAAGAGACCCTCCGACAAAAAAGCAGAGCTATCTAGCTTCAGGTCGGTGATGAAAATTCTAAATATTTCCATAATTATGCAAACTGCAGAAGGATTTCCAACTCGATTTGGGAAACAGTGGACAACTCTGGTAACTTGGTTACGGATCAAGATTCTATAAAAGAAAAGTCTGTCTCTTTTTTCACTAATATTTACAAGGATCCGAGGACTTCAAATATCTCTGAAAAATTGAAGGTACTTAGGTTATTTCCTACTATGTTCAACTCAGATGACTGTGATAAGCTTGGGTGTCTTGTTGACTTAAATGAGATGGAACTTACCTTAAAGGAATTTGGCCGTGATAAAATATCAGGACCTGATGGTTGGAATATGGAGTTCTACATTCATTTCTTTGATCTGATGAGACATGAGCTTGTGGCGGCTATTGAACATATGAGAATTACTGGGCTCCTACCGGATAATTTAAACACTACCTATCTGACTTTGATCCCTAAGGTTGATATACCATCATCATTTGTTGAATACAGATTGATTTCCTTGTGCACTCTTCTATATAAACTTATTACTAAGATCACTGCGGGCTGAATGAAGGTGGCTTTTGGGAAGGCTATCTCTGCAGAACAGTTCGGATTCCTCCCGCACTGTCATATTCCAGATGCTGCTGGGATTGTCCAAGAATCTCTCCATTCGATTAAGCAGAAGAAGCTCTCGGTGCTAGTTTTAAAACTTGATTTGGAAAAATCCTATGACAAAGTTGATCATTCTCTTCTACATTTGATTCTTATTCAGATTGGTATATCAATGTCAATCACACATTAGATTATGTCATGTGTTAATAATGCTTCCTTTGCAGTTCTTGTGAATGGCTCACCTTCTTCCTTCTTCAAAGGGACACGTGGAATTCGCCAAAGCTGTCCCTTATGACTGTATTTATTCCTGTTAATCATCGAAGGATTGAGACTGCTCCCTAATCAAGATAAGAAGGATAAGAAGATCAATGGTGTGAAAGTTTCTTGGACCATTTATATTACCCATACTCTATTTGTTGACGATGTCATTATTTTTGGGTCTATACCTATTGGTGAATGGCATATCATTAAATATTTGTCCGATCTCTTTTGTCTAGCTTCCGGCATGTCTTTTAGCATCTCAAAATCGTGCTTTAGACATTGTAGGATGGATGATAACTCTTTACACTACATTTTAAGCCTTTTCTCCATACGGAGTGAGCATCTGGATGTTAGTCTTACTTAAATGGGTTTTTTCCTCAGACCTACCTCCTATCAACGATCTGACTAGGATTGGCTCATTAAGAAAGTATATTATCGTATGAGCAGGTGGTCTTCAAAGTGGCTCTCTCTAGGTGGACGTAAGACATTAATTATCTATGTTCTGCAATCTTTGCATGTTTACTTGTTTTTTCTTTTCCGGGTTCCTGCTAGTGTTTTGGAGTCTCTTCGTATAATTTTCTTTCACTTCCTATGGAGGGGAACCCATGATCATTCAAAATTCCATCTGGTTGATTGGGAGACTTTATCTATTCCCAAATCCTGGGGTGTATGGGATTTCAAACATTTGGGTTTTTTCAATATTTCCCTATGTGCCAAGATTCTGTGGAGAGGACTGATGTCATCAAATCTATGGTGCAATATTATCAATTCTAAGTATTTGAAGCATTTAGCATATTCTACCTAGTTGTGTAATTCAAAATTTTCTACAATTCAAGCTTCGGTGATCTGGTGCAGCTTATGCTCGGCCCTTCCTTTCATCGTAAGAGATCTTTGTTGGAAGGTTGGTAGAGGTAAGAATATATCTTTGGGTATTGACTCTATGTTGGGATTGATAATGTAAAGTTTTCATGTTCACTTTTGGTGTGTTTACATGCTAAAGGCAATATTGTTCTTAAGCATGCCTCTATTGGTAGTGAGGAACTTTCATATGGTTGGTTGTCTACACATTCCCTGGGCCTGGATGGTGCGGTAGCCAAGGAATGGGAGGATTTCACCACACAACTGAGGGAGGCTGGCATTTTCCTTTCTGAGGTTTCTGATACTCTGGTTTGGGTTGGTGATCTTGTGGATGGTACTGTCACAGCAAGTCTGGCATATTCCTCAGTTTTCATGTATCACAAGACTCCCCGTCCAATTTGGTGGAATGTTGCTCTGTGGAAGAAGATGGTGTCATCAAAGGTGAAGTGCTTTGCTTGGATTGCACTCAATCATAAAATTCTGACTTGGGATATGTTACAACGGCGTGGTTTCCGGGCTCCTAGCAGGTGCTATTTCTATTTGGCTGGTTTAGAGTTAGTTGAACACATATTTTTCTACTGTCCTTTATTTCATGAGCTATGGTCACATCTTTGTGATATTATGGATTTCCCTTAGACCTGGAGCGTTGAAAATATTTTTTTGTTTCTTCTAAAAGTAGAAGAACACTCTAAACTTCCACTTGAGTTGGATTTATTGTGTATCAAGGAATTCTAGTGTTCAAGAAACCGCTTTATTTTCATATGATTCCTCTGGACTTGGGTCGAACACCTCTTTTGATTCTATCTAGTTTTGATCGTGTATCCGGTTATGGATCGACTTCTAAACAGCATATCATTTGCTTCCCCAAGTAGTTTGCTGATGAAAAGGTTGGTTTTTTCGATGGGGCGGAACATAACAACTTTTGTGGTGCGGGAATGGTCATTCAGATGGAGATCAATCACTCTTTCTGGATCAGTATGAATGCTGGTAATGGGACTAACACTTGTGCAGAGTTATTATCGCTTTGGGGACTTTTGTTATTTTCCAAAGCATGCGATATTCACCTTCAGATGGTCTTGGTTGATTCAAAATTTATCATCGACTGGGTTTTCAATGTTCACAATTTGCAGTCACTTTGTATTTCATACTGGATTGGGAGAACCAGGAAGATACTTGAATCTTTTCCTCGCATGCCTTTCAAACACATCTATCGGGAATATAACTCTCAGGCTGACATATTATCAAAGCAAGGTCTTGGTATGGCATCGGGTTTGCTTTTTTGGAAGGAATACATACAGCGAGTGGGATTGTCGTTGAAGGAGCTCTATGTTGCTATTAGTCTTCTAATCACTGACATTTTTTCTCTCGGCAGCCTAGCCTTGGACTTGTTTTTTTTGGGCGTTGATTTACTTCTTAAACTCGAATTGTTAGCTCTTGATGGATTAAATACTCAGTTTTTTTATGATGATCTTTATATGTGATAGACCTGGTTTGTTTTGATGTTTTTCTGTCACCTTTCTGAAGCTAGATGTTGTGAAAGACTTGACCATTATGACAGATGACTAGATTTGATGCATTACTGTACATAACTTTTTGGTGTATGTTTGTTTTTAGACACAACTTTATATAATATAAGGTTGGCCTTTTCCTCGTGAAAAAAAAATTCAGTAGTTGTTGCTAATAACCACGCATAAAGATATTTTCAAATATTAGTTATTAACATTATAATATATAATATATACGTTGATATAATTTTGTATTATTATTATTATTATTATTATTATTATAGCAATAATAGCATGATATTAATATTAATTTTACTATATTAATATTATATGGGTAATGTATTTAATATATATATATATATATATATATATATATGCCATTATAATTTGGTTGCATTATGATGTTCATGAAGGATCGTTGACTTTGCTTGGACATGATTCACTATGGTCGACTATGTGTCATCGTGTTTGACTATGGTTAGGATAATTTGACCATCATTAACCATGGTCGTCACATTTAACTATCACTGACTATGGTCAACCATGTTTAACCATGGTTGACTACAGTTGAACAAAGGTGACTATGGGAGACTAAGGTTAATTGGTCTTCATTACAGTTAATATTGGTTGAGCTATGGTTGACCATAGTTGTATTTGGTTGATGATGGTTGTTTAACATGGTTAGCAATGGTTCACCATGTTTGGTTATGATTAACAATGATTTGACCATGGTTTATTATGTTTGAACATTGCTAACTATGGTTCACATCTTTGACTATAGTGGACTATGGTCAAAGATAGTGCCATGTTTAACACGGTTGACTCTGCTTCACCATTATCAACTATGGCTAATGATGGGTTGATCATGGTTTATTATGTTTGACCATCATTAATCATTGTTAGCACATTTGATTATTCTTGGTTATGATCAACCATGTTTAAACATGGTTAATATGGTTGAAAAGGTGTGAGTATTGAATACTATGGTTAACGAGGCTTCACTATGCTTAATAGTGGTTGAATTTTGTTGATCATGTTTAACCATGGTTGAATATTGATGATGTTGGTTGGCTACATTTGACCATGTTTGGCTATGGTTGAAAATTGTTCACCATGGTTGATTTTGTTTTACCATTGTTAGCCATGGTTCAAATGTTTGATGATAATTGACTATAGTTGAAAAAGGGTGTTTAGAGTTGACCGTGTTTGATTATGGTTTTTGTCAGATCCCTATGCATATTAATGGTTATATTGCATTGTGACAAAGGAAATTTTAAGGATCCATAATTTTTTCAAAGTGTAAGAACCTTGGCAGTTCTTACTAATTCTTACATTTCCAACATAAAATTTTGGTGACATTTTTATACAGAGTCATAGATTTATATAGTTTGTGGCCAATTTTGGAGACTTTTAGAGTAAAAAAAATTATCCCATGGAATTTTGGAGAATTAATTTAGAAAAAAATGAAAAATTACAAAAGTAAATTGGAAAAAAGTTCAAAAATTAGCCATGGGCTAAATTTCGCCCCTAAAATTTTCCCTGATTGTGACATTCTTCAATATATATGTCACATTGAGTTTGTTTGAATGTGGTTAACTATGGTTGATTGTTGTTCACCATGATGTACATTGTTGACCAAGTTTATAATGGATGAATATGTTAACTAAGGTTTACCATGATTGACTTTACTTTATATCACAATAAATCTTGGTTGATTTATATATTAAATTATTACATGTAGTAATAGTTATGTTGAATTGGCTCACTTGGTTGTAGCTTGCAGACTGATAAATGAAGTGAAATGAGATGATATGTTGTACAAGAGGTCACAAGTTCAAAACACCCTGACTTACACGAGCCCCATGCGTGTGGGATGTGTGGGTGTACCTAGGGGTATAGTGGTAGCAGACGAGAACGGACCTCATGGAACGCGAGTATGTGCATCGCCCTAGTTATTGAATCCCCTAGTAAAAAAATAGTTATGTTGCATTGTGGCATTCTTCAAGGCTTATGTTACATTGTGGTTCACCATGATGTCCATGATTGACCATTGTTTTACTATCGGTGAATTGACCATGATTCACTTAGGATTCACTTTATGCCACAATTAATCTTAGTTAATTTATGACAAATTGGCACAATTCTTTATGTATTGTGTTTCTTTGATTTTATTTAACCATGATTAACTATAGTTGATTGTTTTTCATGATGACATGCATGGTTGACCATGTTTTACTATGGATGAACATGATGACTCTAATTGACCATGATGGTCTTTATGTCATAATTCATCTTGGTTGACTAATAATAATGCCATATTGCTACGTGTATTAACAGTTATGTTTCATTATGACATTCTTCAAGGTGTTTGTCATATCAAATTTATTTAACTATGGTTAACTATTGTTCACCATGATGTTCAAGGTTGGTCATGTTTTACTATTAAAGAAAATGTCAATTATTGTTGAACATGAATACATTTATTGCACATTGTATGATTTTTTACCTTTTAAGTAGGTTGAAAAATCAATAATGTTGTTTTAATAATAATAATAAAATGGTTTATTTCATTTAATATAAATAATTAGTAATAAAATAATATAATTTATTAATTAATCATTCAATAAATCATGAATAAATTATATTTTTAATCTATAAATATCTTTTATAATAAAATGGTAAGTATACAAGTAATTTTTATTTTATGTTTCAATTTTATCATTAAAAATTTTATACAAGTTTCTATTAACATAATAAAATTTGTTTAACCATGGTTAACTATTGTTCAATATCGGTGTTATAATTAACCATATTTTATTATAAAAAAATATGTTAAGCATTGTTAGACATGATTAAATTTATTATACATTATATGACTTTTACATTTTAAATGATAAAAAAAATGAAAATTTTAATAATATTATTTTAATAAAAATTGCTTTATTTCATTTAATATAAATAATTAGTAATAAAATAATTTAATTTAATTAATTAATTAATAGTTCAATAAATAATAAATAAATTATATATTTTTAACTATAAAATATCTTTTATAATAAAATTATATATTGTAAATGTACAAATAATTTTTATTTATGTTCCAATTTATATACATTTAATTTATTTCATTAACATAATAACCCTGAGTTATATAATAACATTGTTTTAATAGAAAATTGATTTGCAAGTTTCCATTAACATAATAAACATGAGTTATATCACTCAAAGGGGTTGGATCCATTCGTGAAGAGTGAGGAGTTTTTCACCAGTGGGCAAGGTTTAATTCCAATGAGTGCTTTACTTGGAGCCATGGGGGCACCTTGAGGTAGTGGTCGAACGTGTGGTTCCACCCATAGAGATTATATTAAATGATCTCGTGACCTGTCGACACATAGTGGATCAAATCCCACCTCCATGTCCTCCTAACATTTTATCCCTGGATGCGGGTGTTTCAAGGAGGGACATGGCGGGAGACGAGAAAACACATTGATTGCCCCCACAACATTTGTCACCACCTCCTTGATATTTACGAAGCCCTCCTCCCGGTGAAGGCACTCTAGCTTGGAAGGCATTCGATCATGTACATCGGTCACCTCGCACAGGTTTTAGCTCTAATGGCTCACTCCTCCCACCGCAGAACATTAATAGATGTCGGTGCTCGTCTCAGCTACCAGGTCACCCCACACAATGGCATTGCATGGATTTGGTTTTGGCAGCAGGTTATACTTTGCATTTTTTTCTAGCCACTCTATTCCATTGTAGATTACCAATTATGAGGTCAGGAAGAAAGACATGGATAGTAAGAAAGAAGTTCACTCATCGGCTATGTCGCGGCGACTTCATGCAACGCCTCATAGGGGCAGCAGCTACAGGGGAGCATGAAGCCTAGCAACACTGCAACACTCCATCTATACAAGGTATGGTTCCCATATCCCCCTCAATGTTTGCAAGGTTGTGGATGACTGGGAAGTGGAAGTTGTGGCTCACCACCACACAACGCAACCCCTAAGTAAAAGGCTTTCCCACTATTGGCATATGAAAAATGTCCTTGCCCAGCTGCTTTGGGAACGAGACCGAGCTCATTCCCCCTCTCCATCAAGCAATTCTGATAATTCCTCGGCTCAACAGAGTTCTTCATCTTCACTAAGCCTGAACTGGTAGGACCCTTCCAAAGAGACTCCCCGGTATTAGGATACCATGCCAACATGAGTCGTGGAAGAAGCCCCACCCAACATAGAGCTAAAAAGGAAAAATGCAGAGGGTCTTGAGCAGGCAGATAGCCCGTCACAATGGTCGTCGACACCTCCTTCTGCAGCGGAGCCTCCTCTGGATTACTAACCTGCTCTCTCTTGTGAAGATGATGACTACTACAAGCCTTGCCCCATTGTCTAAGAACCCTGGCGAAAGTTGTAAGGACCTAGGCTTTTTTATTTTCTCTATGTTTTTTTATATTAGCTCTTTCGGTTTGTCATACATTGTTGTAGCCACAGTTTGCTTTAGTTTTGTTTGGGTACAGTTGGTTTCCCTCACCCATGAAAAGTCCAAGACAAATGTTTTGATATTTTGCCAATGCCCTGACACATGGACACACATGATTCAAACACTATACATGTAATCTTTTTTGTATTTTAATATAATTCTCTGCAACTTATAAAAATAAATAAACATTTGTTATATTAATAGCGTTGTTTTAATAAAAAATTGATTTGTTACTTTTTTTAATGTGAATGATTAATGATAAAAAAAAATATACTTTAATTAATTTAATCAATTATAAGTAAATATAAAAATAAAATTAGAATAATGTTTATTTAATTTAATTTTATAATTAAATATAATTTATTTTATAAATAATAAAATTATTCTATAATTAATACTAATGTTACACAATTAAATATAATTTGATTTGATTTTTTTTATTAAACATTGTTCATAAAATAGATTATAATTTTAAAGAATTCATAAAATTTACTACTTTATTTTTTTTATTTATCACAGTGTTCATCTAATTCATCATAAACTCACACGTGTATATCTCAACTTAAATCTAAGTGGACTCTTCTTCCTCTGTTCCCACCTATATTATATATAGGCCTATCACCATAATGCTAAAAAAAATTACAGCTCTAAAAATTTAATCTACATTGAAATATAAAATAGATATATAATCATTTTTAATAAACTTTAACATCATAATATTAATCCCTATTATACAAGTGAGTTAAACACTACATTGAAAATACCAAGATTAAGGAGATGGAGTAGAAAATGTGTTGTACCCGACATAGAGCGGTTCAAAGTGATAGGGTAGCTTGTTTAAAGAATGACTTGTCGTTGTCCATGATGTCTTTACAAGGCATATCTCATTTTTTTAGTCTTCAAACTAAACCTCCTTCGAATTTATCAAATCATTTCTTCACCCTAGCTATTAGAGAGAATTTATCATCAACAATAGGGAAGATCACTTACATTGTGACAATCGAAGTAATTTTCACTTGGTGAAAATTGAACATTTCATAATCACATAAAGCATAATGATCTTAAGTGCCATTCCATAAGCAAAGTGGTGAAAGAAGGTAGGATTCGGTTGGAGAAAATTGATACTAGTGAGAATATTGCAGAAATGTTTACAAAGTCGGTTGAGATAGAGAAGTTTGAATGGCTCAATACTTCTCTGAGCTTGTTGAAAATGTGATGAAGGCAGTATTGGGAATGACACATGGGTGGAAAACATTGGTAAGGAAATTCCTATATATTGACTTCAAGTGTGAGAATGTTAAGAGATGAAGTCAATATCCAAATCCCTTATATTCATGTAGAATTCATGACTAGGCCCCAATGCAATATTCATATGCACCGAGCACGTAGGGGGCTTAGAAGGCGGGCTAGTAGGCCCTCCTTATGGGAGATTAGGAGTGGGGTCACTGCTCCCCGATGGTTCGGGGTTGTATCCCACAAGGAAAATAATTATAGACCCTTCTATATATTTTGGTTCCTTCTGGAACCCCCATGTGTGTTGTACAAAAGGGGAGTGAATCCAAGCATTGTAACACAAGAGAAGAAATATTTGTAAGTTTTTTTTTGAGAAATAATAGAATATTGAAAGTATCATTTCCTTGTAGTTTTATCTGTGCACAACAAGGTTTCCATGCCAATCTCATGTTCTATTGTAATTGTTGTTTGCTTTTATTTTTAATTTTTTTCTAACAAGCACATTCTAAGACGAAAGTATTAGTGAAATCAGACATTGCTTAGACTAGAGTAGTGCACATGGAAACTTTAAGGCAAAGAAGGCCCACTCATCTTTGTTGCTCAAGACATAGGCATTCTTTTTTAGCACTAATGTCAAGGGAGCTACAATTTTTTTGTCATAATCGATCCATCTGAGGAACCCGCAAAAGATCTTAAGAGTTTTGGGGTGTGGCCAATCTTGCATAGCTACCACTATGTTGGGGTCTACCCTCATTCCCTCCCAACTCATAATGTGACCCAAGTATCCAATTTCAGTGACCCCAAAAGCACATGTGGAAATATTCGCAAATAACTAATGATCCAAGAGTAATTGCAATGCATGATCCACATGCTTCAAGTTTCCATCCATGTGGTGTTATAGATCAAGATATTGTCAAAGAAAATTGACACAAAATTGTGAAGGAAAGGTCGAAAAATCCTATACATAAACGCTCTGAAAACTGGATGGAGCATTGAAAAGGCCAAAATAGATGACTAAGAACTCATAATGACCTTCATGGGTGCAGAGAGTTGTCTTGCGAATGTTTGCTTCTTTCATCCAAATTTGGTGGTAGTTGGAGTGAAAATATAATTTAGTAAAGAACTTTTCTCCATGAAGCTCAACCAAGAGATTATCAATTATTAGAATGGGGGATTTATCTTTGATCATTAACTTATCGAGAGCCCAAAAATATGGACACATGCACTAAGCTCCTTCCTTTTTAAGACCGCAACCACTGGTGAGGAACAAGGGTTGGTACTGGGAAAAATGATGCCAACCTCCAATAGCTCCTTAATGATCTTTTTGATTCCATTCTTTTGTGCAAAGGGGTGTCGATAATAGAGTACATTGAAAGGTTGGATACCTTGAATTAGTGGAATACCATGGTAATGCTCCCCACGAGATGGTGGTAAACCCTTGGGTGTTTCAAAACCATGTGGAACCAACTGCATATCAGGATAGATGTCATGTTTGTGTCTTTCCACAACCTAGATGGCATTGAATTGTGCAATGATATCAGTGTTTCCTTTCTTCAACAACTTCTCCATACAAAGGGAGGAGGTAATTTCTAAAGAACCTAAAGTAAGTCCCTAGAGATGATGTGTGTGTTCTTCCTTAGTAAAACTAATATATAGTTCCTTGAAATCTATGGTTACCGGTACCAAAGTCATTACCATTTTCCCCCAAAACTACATCACAACTATCCATGTCGATAAAAAACATGTGTGTTTTAAGATGGTAACAACAACCACTACATTTCATTGTACCCCCATTCGCTATCGTAAATTGAAAATTGGATATGGGCCTAATTACATCATGAGTGGGCCTAGCAGTTAAGAACATGCATTTCCTATGAGTTCATAGGTTCAAATATAAAGGGGGGTAGGGTATGTGCACCTCTAGGTGAATCCATGAAGGTGAGTAACACTTTTTTGCCAAAAGTGATGATCAAAATTTGATTTTTTACTCATTTATTAAATGAAAGCCCTCAAAACTCATATAATTCCTTGTGAAATATGACATGCAACAACAAAACAAATTGTAGGTAATTATGTTGTATTTCACTTATATATATATATATTAAATAATAATAATATTTAATATGCCAAAATTGTATTTAATGATAGGTTTGTTCTTGTAAAATTATGGAAAAGTTAACAAGTGGTTAGTGTGCACGTAAAATAATTTAGCGATAAATACATAATTTTTGAAAGAAAAAATATATGAACATAATCTACACAAAATGCATTGGGGCATACATATTAATTTTTTAATTTATGCTAGAAATTATATTTTTTATTAAGTTTTGAAACTAACCGTTGAAAATTTTAATCGCATTTTGTACACGCGTGTGCACGTAAACTTTTTTCTAGTAAATAAAATGAATATGATTTTGAAGAGGATGTGTTGATGAGGAGCACATGTATTTTTTGAAATATTTTGGTTTTGTATTTTTTATGTTGTTGATTTTATTTTGGGTTGATTTGAAGGTGTGGATATGGTTTTTAAGTGTAAGTTTGAAGAAAAAAAATTATCATATGAACTCAAAAAACCTATAAACTATATGCCAATGGATAGACTATTCGTTGACAAATCCATTGTTATGAAGTCCACCACCTAAGGTGCATCCCGGGGCAAGTTTTAGACCTAGAAAAAGATGTCAGTAAAATTAAATTTGCAAAAATGGGGGCTAAAAGTCTGTTTTCAAAGCCTTCAATCGAGCTATTAGCTCGATCGAAGTTTCTAAAATCCTTGATCAAGATTTACGTGTGTTTCTAAATACTTCGATAGAGGTTTTATGTGTGGTTAGACAGAAGCTCAATCGAGATTTTGAAAACTTTGATTAAAAAAAATTGCGTCCATATTCATTTGCACACTAATATAGGCACCCAAAAAAAATTTAATCAAAGTTTTAGAAAGCTCGTTTCATTCATGGGATCGACCTCTTTGAATTCAATTAAAATCAAATATAGAAGTATATGATAACCAATTTTAATAAAACATATTTTCAATAAGAAGAATGAGACTTGAAGGAAATAGTAAATACATTAAAGAAGAATCAAGTAAAAGCATTACTACCACCACTTCCTCTAGATTTTATGTGTAGATATTAGTTGCGGAGTAATTGGAATTATAGATGTGATCAGTCACATCTATTACTCTAATTACTTTGCGACCGATATCTACAAGTGGATATAAGGGACCCTTCTCCATATTTTTCATGATTTCAAACACATCTTTAAACACCAATCACTCATCTACTATATCTATAACCCCTCTCTGCTAGTCTTTCAGTGAGTTTCTATGCAGCAGACACAATGAAATAAATCATGGTCTATTGTTTTTTATACGTATAACAGTTGCAGATGCTTGATCGATATTTCTCAAACCCTCGATTGAGCGTTGAAAATGCATGGGCTCTATCGAGCTATAAACACTCAATTGAGGGTTAATAAAACCCTCAATTGAGGCATCAAGCTCGATCGAGGGTTTTATTAAACCTTGATTGAGCATTTTAAAATAGCTCAATCGAACACTTATTTAATCCCTCGACTGATTTTTTGAAAGTTTGATTGAGCGTTTGAAAAAAGCTCGATCGAGATCAATTTTTAACATAATCATTCCCTCGTCTCACCAAAAAGTGTAACCCATCTTCATTTGAATACCCCTCTGTAGAATTTAACAATTATTTTGAAAAAAAATAATCTAATGGGGGACTGAAAAAAAATATGTTGAAGGGATGTTTGTTGGATGCAAAATTTAATTCGCATCCAACAAGTTCCCAAAGTAAACCGACAAGGAAATAAATTCAAAATCCGATAGGAAAAAATAGTTTTTGTATTTCCCTACAAAACTATTTACCCTTAGGGTTGACACCATCGTCTTGAATCTTATTGGTTCTTACAAAGTTGGTTTTGCTAGTATATTTTTGTTTTGAGATCCATTTTTTACCACAAAAAAACCTCCAATGATTGAAAACAATATATTTGAATTATTCCACATGTATGGTATCAAAACCCACATGTTTTGTAAGATGTACAACATTTGTCATTAATTAGCCTAGTTGAGGCAGAGTTTAGCCTTGTTGAGGTGGATTTGGTCAATTGTCTATTATGAGGTCGTAATCACTACTCCATGATCCTTGGGATCTTTGAGTGAACCCTTGGTCGATTCATCCATGTTTTCCTAGGTACGTGTTTACCTGTAGTTTTTGTATCCTGGTATTCTCAAGAATTACTCAAGTGAATAATCAATCAATAGAAAGTAACTCCATTTGGAAAGAATAAATAATATTGAATATAAATTGATGAAATATATTTACATTATAATTTGATGAACCATATAAATATGGTCTTATGTGTTGACCCTCAACGGTTCAGAGGTGGTGCAGGTTGTTGTTGGTACCAAAGATGAGTTTGAACGATTAAGAAAAGGGGTTTTTTGGGTTGTGCATTAGCCTCTAATTGCGCTTCTCTTACTAGTTGAGAGTCCTCCTACCAAATAGTTGGGTGAGCCATTAATACTTGTGTTGTGATCTCCTCCTTTTGACTATTGATAATACATTAAAGAATTGACCATGCCTTCTACGAAGGTTGTCAATTGCTCAGTAATAGCTATAAAGTTTTCAACTATGCCTATTTAGCACAACTTAGTTAATCAATCCAAATAATGAGTGTTTGTCTCAAAACAAGCATATATGGATTTCACAAACTAACTCTAAACAATGTACACCCACAGGATTTCTTATGTAACTTCCATTGCCATCTTTCCCTATCCAAGCATAACACGCCTATTCTAAGTTTCATCAAGAATCAATGATGCCAAGGAGAGAGAAGACATGTTCCATCTGGGTAACTGAACCTATTAGGTTTGAATCATCAAATTTGTTCAAATCTACTTTGGGAAATCTATGCCACAAATTGTATTAAATATCCTAAAAGTGTGTCCAATTGTGATACACTCCCCTATTGGAGGATACAACCCCATCTAGCTACTCTATTCGATCTTGTTAACATTATTTCGCTTTAACCAACATAGAGCAATGGGTTTTGATCTCTTGAATATCATTTTGGAGGTTATCAACCTTAACTTTCAAGAGGTCAATTTTTTGCACCTTTTTGTGTAGACTAGTACATTGATTAATTGTGGTTACTAGTAGAACGTTGACCCTACTCTCCATGGTGGAATTTTTATTGAATGCCATGGCTCATGGGTCCAAAAACAAGTTTATCCAAGAGGTATGCCAACATGATCAATGACGTACAAGGAGGATTTTGAGATAGGTTTCCCACAATAAGATGGTCGAGTGAAAAAAAAAAGTTACTTGAGGGCTATACCAATGCGATCAACGTTGTCCGAGGAATCTTCTAGACTTCTTATTTCTCCGGAAGGATTATTACTCTTGTTTGAGTATTACGATGCTAACAAAATTCACAAATTCAGTATACTCCAACAAAAGTGTTTTTTCAACATGTTATATAGAGGCTAGGGTTTGCATAGAACTATCGACAAGGGAGTGTCAAGTGTTATATCTCTTTGATATACTTGAACATTTCCAACAAGAGTACTCAAATTATCTTTCACACCACCAATTTAAGAGGATGAATCGTACCCTTAGGCATACTATTCCTAGGTACGTGAGAGTGACTTCCATGAGTGTTCTTCTGAATATATATAGCAATAGGGCTATGGAGAAGCATATGTTAAAGCTAGTTCTAAGGCCTTCTAATATACCTAAAGGCACATGGAAAATTGACTGCATAGGCATATTCTATCTAATGCAATACTACTCACCGAGGTAAGAACAAAAGTGTACAAGGATGTCCAACCAAAGGGCTCCATGAGTATTCCCCGTGTATGCTTCTCCAACCACATGCTTTTTAGTCTATGTTTAAAGATAATGGAAAACATCTCTAGCCCAAAAAATAAAATCTAAAATTCAAGCACATGCTCACACTTGAAAGAACACTAAAACCATTTGTAATATCTTAGCCATTGAAAATAGTGTACTACACAATTATTCAAGAAATGCAACTACAGAAAAACAAATAAGAGGAACAATGATATAAAACTTGCAAAACATCACCCCTGTATTGATAATCTATAAAAGAGAAAAATTATGGAATATTTTCTAAAACTAAACATTGTGTATAAGTCCTTAATAGTTTCAAAACTTACAGAAAAGAGAAACTATAGAAGATTTTATGGAAGTAAATTATCTATAATTTTGAAACAACAAAAACAGTGTTATTGAACAATTATTCAAGAAATATAAGCATAGGAAAATAAATAAGAGAGACAATGATAGAAAACTTGCTAAATATAACCCTTGTATTGATAACCCGAAAAAGAGAGATTGTGGAATATTTTCTAAAACAAAAATGTGCATTGAATCATTCCAAAACTATAAAAGAAAGCCACCGTGAATATTTTATGGAAGTTGTGTAAATTTTGAAATATAAGCTTTGGAACATTTGAATACTTGCATAATTTACTTCTAGAAAATATTCCACAATTGCTCTATTTTTTGGATTATCAATAGAAGGATTATATTTTGCATTTCAAAACTTACACACAATTTACTTCCCAAAATCTTTCAATAATTATGAGTAACTATGAAAATTTACCTTCTCCAAGATAACAATGTTCACGAGCCTCTTCAAGGGGGCAACTTCTTTTGAGTAGAGCTCTAATACAATAACATCACATGTTTCAAAGCTCACATAATTACTTCCAAATATTTTCCACAATTATGAATATGTGTGAAAATTTGCATTCACAGAACGAGCAATGTTCACGAGCCTCTTCACATTAGGGGAATTTTGAAGTCAAAAATAGGCCTCCAAACAAAAAAAATACTATTAAAATCAATTTTTTAAGAACCAATCACATTATAGAGAATGACATCATCTATAATAGTTGAGTTGGCATTACTTGAGTTAATGTTGTTTATTTGTCATATTCGAAAAGGTTGATCAAAACCCATGGTTAACCATGGTAGTCTACAAATACTTTTACACTTAGAGTAAAGTACTAATACATTTTCACACTTTTTCAATAAAATATATTATTACTTTTACACGTAGAGTAAAGTACTAATGTCTTTTCATATTTTTTCAATAAAATATATTATTTTCCCTTCATATATTTTGAAAAAGACAATATATGTTTTTTCACTTAATATGCATGTCTTTACACAATTTTCAATATATGTTATATTTATCAAATTTTTCTTAATGTTAAAAATATCTTTTATTTACACATTTTTACTTAGTAATATATGATATATTCATTTATTTTTCTTAATATTAAAAATATCATATAATTATATATTTTTAGTTGAACTTTAATTTATTTTCTTATTTTTAAAAAATATTATTAACTTTTATAATACTTTTAAAATATTTTATTATTAGATTTGTATAAAAAATTTACAATAAAAAACATTACAAAATTATATATTCATAAAAACCCAATTTAAAAACTAACTATCGAAAAACTAAATTATAAACAAAACATCATAAAATGTAATATTTTATCAAATTATAGTACAATTAATTAAGAATTACAAAAATTTACATTATACAAAATATTAAAATCAAAGTTTAAAATATAAAATATTAACTTATATAATTACAATAAAAAAACAATATTTTACAAAATTATATTACAATGAATTAATTAAAAACTAAGAAAAACTTAGATTCTAAATTATTAAAATCAAATTTTAAAGATTAGATTTAAATATAGAATATGTGTTAACCTATATTAAAATAAAAATTATTAAATCAAAATTTAAATTTTTAAAATTTATAATGTATAATAAATATATTAATAAGGGGCAGAGATGTAAGCCGATTGGAAACGATGTTAAGCAAGACGGTTCGAATCTCGATGAAATGTGCGTGAAAGTTGAGCCCATAGTTGGTCGTGCTTAGGGTTATACTGGAGCCGTCGGAATCAACCATGTATCACATGAGTACAAAACTGACATCGTTGTTGATTCTTCTAGCTCTCTCTCTCTCACATACATATATATTAAATTTAGAGTATATAATGAATATGTTAAAATATTTCTATATATTTTAAAATGTAGAAAAAAAATTAAAAAAATAATAATAAGTAATTTATTAATATAGAAAAAAAAACATAAATTGGTTTAATAACTTTTTATATAAATCATAAACATCATATTTTATGATAATTTAACTAAATTAATTCCATTATAAAAATACAAATCAACAATTTAAATTATAAAATTATATATCAACATATAATAAGAAAATCAACAATTTAAAATTTTATATATATATATATATAATTTTAAATTTTAATTTTTTAACCTGGGTTCAACATATTTTATGTAAATTTTATTAAGAACCTAAAATAATAAGTCATAATAAAAAATTAAAAATAAACAAGTTATCTTAAATTTTAACTTTTAAACACTAAATTAATTATATCATAAAAATACATAAATTATATAAAGAAACAAAAAGACATAAAATAAAAAACTAAAAATATATATATAAATATATTTTTATTTTAAATTTCAATTTTCAATGTGTACTGGGAGAAAATTTAAAAATTTTAATATTTCTTTATTTTGTATTATTTGATTGTCTTTTCATTGTGTCTATATTTTATTATTAAAACATATTTGATTGTCTTTTCATTGTGTTTATATTTTATTATTAAAAGTGATCTCCAAGTTCAAGAACATAAATGCATCCAAGTACTACATATTTTTTGGAAATTAAAATTAGCTTTTAGTAACTTCAATGTAACATTTTAATTGTTTTTGTTACTAGTATATAACTCAACCATGGTTATCTAAATTGTACATTTAATGTAATGGAAAGGTGAGTTGTCTAGTATACATTCCCTATAAAATGTCTAGTTCATAATATGTTAATATATACCTTATGAGGCTCATTTTTTACCTCAAAATTCCCCTAATAACAGGTCAACCTCCTTTAAGCAAAGGTCTAATACAATAATAGTTGGCACTCATTACATATCCTACCAGTTATATAAATAGTTTATCTCCAAATTATTTTTGATCATATCATTAATGAATACGAACCACTTATATTGGGTCTTATTTTATAAAAATGACCATTTTACATTGTGTAACTATCAACTAACTGTTGAATTTTAATCTATTTCCAAATCTTGACAATTATTTCACAATGATTTTCAAGCATTCATTTCATCCCACTGTTTCATTGAATAATTGCACACTGGAAATTTCAACTTCAATTGCAGCAAAAACAAAGGATCATAGAAAAATAGACACACACAAGAGACAAGAATTTTACCCTGGGAAACCCAACAAGGAGAAAACCCAGCCAACTTTTTTTAGAAAAAATCAATCCAATTCAAGTACAATACCACTCATGAAGAGAAACCCTAGCACATAAGAGGTTTGCCCTTCTTCACAAGAAACCCTAGCAAGGGTAGTGAATCTTCCAAAGACAATAAGAACCCGGAAAATTACTCCTCTGACCTTTGCTATGCTTGGCTGAAATTGTGCAGTGGGAGATAGAAGATGATGTGTGTTGATGAGAGTGAAAATGAAGTGTTGGAGCACTTTATTTGTATTCTACAGTTCACTTGACTTTTTCACCAGTGAGGTAGACTTGTCTTCTTTTGGTGAGACTGACTTGTTATTTTGATCTTCATCTTGGTTTTATCTTCGGGGTTGACTTGCACTTCTAGTCTTCCATCTTTCTAGAGGCTTCTTCAATGCTATTTGGGACTTCTTCAATGGTTGACTTAACTTCTTTGTTATTTATTCATCATTAAAAAGTTGCATGTGTTGATGTGCATCTCCCCACATGCACATTTATTCACGCATAGAGCTCTAATGTTGATTTGACCCCACTCTAAGAAGTCTCAGACACTTCTTAGAGCCTATGTCAAATTCAACATTAGATTAGACTTTGTATATTTCACAAAGAGATGAAATATCTTGTCAAATAAACAAGTCAACTCACTCTAATATAGAATAGATCTCTCTTTCACAGAGCACTCCTTCACAGAGTATGCAATGTGACCTCTAGCCTTGTTCACCCTTAGCCACTTCTCATTATTAATTAAGGCTAAGCACCCCGAGCCTTATTAACCCTTAGTCACTTGTCATGACTAATCAAGGTTATGTCAGGATCATCGTCCACTAGTCATTGGTCAATTCTCATGACTCCTTTGGGAGATTGTCTACATAATGTTGCTCGATGTTGCAACCTGAAGAAACATCAACACTTCCTCTCAATGAGGGGAACATTCTGCATCACTAGCAAGCTTCACACTTGGTGAAAATGTCCATAGGAAACATTATGCATCATTGCCAAGCTTCACACTTGGTGAGAATGTCATCACTTCCAAGCTTCACACTTGGTGAGAATGTAGATCACTGCCAAGCTTCCTTGGTGAGAATGTCCATAATCCACAAATCGAGTCTTCTAAGACTACACCTGGGCCATTCACCACTAGCCAAATCATATGGCCATTTCCTGTAAGTGAAAGTATCATTTACAACTAGCCAATCATTTCTTGTAAGTGAATCTCTCATTTATCACTAGCCAATCGTTTCACATAGATAAATGTTTGCCCAACGTTGCTCATCTATTGGGCCATTCACCACTAGCCAAATTACATGGCCATTTCCTGTGAGTGAATGTTTGCCCCATACTGCTCATTTGTTTGCCTGGTCCTTTCAACACTAGCCAATTTACATGGCCATTTCCTGTGAATGGAATGTCTACCCCATCCTGCTCATTTGAGGATATCTACTGGAGCTACATTGCTCCCTTCTACACCATGTCACGACTTACAACATTGGATGCATAATACTTTGCTTATGTTGTACTAAGTACGATAGAAATCTGCTTCCTGCTAAATGAGGATAGCATAGTTGATCCCAAGCTAAAGCAACGCCTTGAGGTGTTGTTTTTGTCTACTACACTCCCTGCCCAGTTAGAATTTGCATAACCCTGCAACCTCACTTCACCACCTGAGACAACTTTTAGACCATATCCAACTATACCACGCAAGTACATCAGCACATGCTTTGGCTCAACCATAAACCGGCTCGGGGTGCTCACAGCAAAGCAAATATCTGGGCCTAATGTTAACCAAGTACATCAACGATCCATTTAGTTGTCTGTACATCATGGAATCCACCAAATCTGACTCTAAAGTAAAATCACTCAACTTCTTCAGATTTGTCTCCATAAATGTAACCATGCAGTTGTAGTCCATCACACTGAATCTCTACAAGATCTCAACTGTGTACTTCCCTTGAATGAGGAAGATCTTGCCTGATCTCTACCACACCTCCAATCCCAAGAAATAATACATCAAGCCAAGATCCTCCATCTCAATTTATAAATCCAACTTCATTTGGGAACTTTCTTTGGGGCACCTCCTCTATCATCAACAAACTATGTTGCAATTACTCCCTCTATGTTGGAGCACCCTTCCCTTTGCACCTAAGTATCCTACTCCCTTTGCATCTGGACACTGCTCCCTCTACATCTTTGTATCCATCTGTGTCATCTCTCATCAAGTGGGTCTACTAAGATGAGACTTTTGCTCTCTCAAGAACATTGAATACCATCCATGACTCTCTCCGAGTCTGCAAACTTGCTAACTCCATAGCCTATAGATGTCAATATGGACTGCATGCTTCATCTTATAGATCCACTTGGAAGTCACCACTAACTTCCCCTCAAGTCTCGACATCATCTCCCACACATCATTCTTTATGATGGACTAAAACTCCTCCATGGCATCCTTCCAATTTTCTTAGCATGCTACCTCCTCATAACTAGAAGGCTCGGAATGAATGATGTCACTCATCAATGCCATATAACATGATACTTATTAGGTCTTTTGTTCTCCCTAAAAGAATCATTGTAAGCTACAAGCCTTTCTGCATCTTGCAAAGTATAACGAAGCCATTTTAGCCTCTAGATTAGACTCATCATATCTCAGGCTCCACAAGAGATATAACTCACTCTTGTCCATTCAAGAGATACCACTCACTCTTGACTTACAAAAGATGTGACTCACTTCTATGAATTCTTCCTCAGAAGTCTTATCCCCATATCTGGTGAGGACTCCCATTCTGAGCATAAATTGTGGTACTGGATGCCTCTTCCCATAAGAACATGGGTAGATCCTTATCATGGATCATTGTCTTCGTAGCTTTCCTTAATGGACTTGTTTTGCAATGCATGACAGAATTGTCCACGAGAGTTAACCAGTACCAAATAAAAGGTTATGTTATTCATGAAAATATCAATTCGATTATTTAAGTAAATAAAACTCATTGCACAAAGCATTCAATACTTATCTTGATATTAACTCCCTCTTAATCCCTACCTCCTTGTAGAAATCACTGAAGTCCTTGGAGGTACAGTCTCCTCCAAAGCCTTGATCTTCTTCATCAAGTTCTCTCACTAAGCCTTGAACTCTTGGGACCTGATCTAAATGCATTAGATCGAAGATCCCCTTGGATCTAACGTCACTGCTTGGAAAATTCCCTTGGCATTCTTACCAAGTGTATAGCCCCTGCAAATATCCTCAAGCTCTACTTGGAGCCCAAGAATACATGTTTATGAAGTGTACCTTGATGTGATAGATGGTCAGCAAGTGTTAATCTCCAGACTTGTTCTTCTCTATCAAGACTTCTTGCCTTAGCATCAAATTTTGTCTTCTTCTATGGTGGATGCTCATCAACATCAGCTATTGATGAATGTTGCTTTTTCTTCGTTTTCTTTTGAGGACAACGATAAGCATAGTGATCAAATCTATGGAAATTGTAGCACTTGATCCTTGAAAGATCCTTCTTCTGTTGTTGAACTATCATGCGCCTAGAAGCACCATTGTCCACTGACTAGGTATCACTACTATCTGGAATAATGCATGTAAAAGCGGAGACAAAGGAATATTGGAGTTCATCTGCAATCCCAACATCATCCAACTTGTGTTCTATTCTAAGACATGTCACTGTCTTCTAAAAAATCTGATCCATAAACCCTATTACCAATAAAAATTAGGTCAAATTGAAATTTAACAAAACTAAAATCTAGCACGACATAAACATGTGCCCTATTTTTTGTGCCTGCTTTTTCAACCCTATTATTTAGGACATTTTTTTCGCCCTGCTTTTTCGGCCCTACTTTTTCGGCACTGCTTTGTCTAGTCCAGCTTTTTCGGACCCAAGGCAGAAAGCCTGTTCAATGGGTGTCTTTCAAAACCTGGCTATGATGCCATGTTGAATTTTAATCTATTTCCAGATCTTGACAATTATTTCACAATGATTTTCAAGCATTCATTTCATCCCACGATTTCATTAACTAATTGCACATTGAAAATTTCAACTTAAATTGCATCGAAAACAAAGGATCATAGAAAGATAGCCATACCCAAGAGACGCAAGAATTTTATCCTTGGAAACCCAATAGGGAGAAAACCCATCCATCTTTTCTTAGAAGAAATCAATCCAATTCAAGTACATACCATTAATGAAGAGAAACCCTAGCACATAAGAGGCTCGCCCTTCTTCACAAGAAACCCTAGCAGGTAGCGAATCTTCCAAAGGCAATAAGAACCCAAAAAATTACTCATTTGACCTTTGTTATGCTTCGCTGAAATTGTGCACTAGGAGAGAGAAGATGACATGTGTTGATGAGAGTGAAAATGAAGTGTTGGGACTTTTTATTTATATTCTTCAGTTCACTTTACTTTTTCACCAATGGGGTCGACTTGTCCTCTTTTGGTGAGGCCAACTTGCTATTTTGATTTTCATCTTGGTTTTATCTTCAGGGTCAACTTACACTTCTAGTCTTCCATCTTTCTTGAGACTTCTTCAATGCTATCTAGACCTTCTTCAATGGTTGACTTGACTTCTTTGTTATTTATTCATCATAGAAAAGTTGTCCTTGTTGATGTTCATCTCCCCACATGAACATCTATTCACACATAGAGCTGTAATGTCGATTTCACCCCACTCCAAGTTCCAAACACTTCTTTGAGCCTATGTCAAATTCAACATTAGATTAGACTTCGTATATTTCACAAAGGGATGAAATCTTCTGTCAAATAAACAAGTCAACTCACTCTAATATAGAATAGATCACTCTTTCACGAAGCAACTCATTCACAAAGTATGCAATGTGACCTCTAGCCTTATTCACTCTTCGCCACTTCTCGTGACTAATAGAGGCTGAGCACCTAGAGGCTTATTCACTCTTGGTCACTTCTCATGACTAATCAAGGCTACGGCGGGGCCATCCTCCACTAGCCAGTGGTCAATTCTCATTACCCCTCTAGGAGAATATATGTAGAATGTTGCCCGATGCTACAACCTAGATAAACATGAACACTAACTACCTAATCAGCCTTATTCAAAAAAGATGTTCTCATATATCAATTAACTTATTTCTAAGTACCTCAAAGTAGGGAGGTTAGAGTAGGACCCTAACAATATCTAGTACATATCCACACTTCTAGATCTTCTACTAGAACGATGGACTACATCATCTTCATTGAAGTTGTAATTGCCATATTTCTCTTGATCCCTCGATCCAAACCATGTAAGTCCTCATATTTGTCTCTTCATTGTCTTTTTTGCAAACTCCTTATGGGACTTCTCCATAAACTTTTATGCAAACATATTCGTCGACTTCCATGGAGTCCACATGCTTCCTCGTATGTTGCGTTCTCTATTAAGCTTTCTATCTAAGGAATTTGGTTACTTCCCGCCACCAAAGCTTGATGTCTCACACTACCTCTCCTCACCATTGTCCATTGTGTCCCCACCTCCATTTGATGGCACAGAAGTTGAAGGGTCTTGTCCATTATTCATATTTTCCAATTGATCCTTTCTTTTGTTTTCATATTCTCCATGGGAGTAGTCATTTTCTTTCCGTCACTTAACAATACAATGACACCATACCCAATGATGGCACGGAAGTTGAAGGGTCTTGTCCATTATTCATATTTTCGAAGTGATCCTTTCTTTTGTTTTCATATTCTCCATGGGAGTAGTCATTTTCTTTCCATCACTTACCAATACAATGACACCATACCCAATTATCTAATCTTCAATTTGGTATTTGATCTGTTGTCTGATCAGATATCATTTGATCTCCAACTGAGTATTGGCCCTAGTTTTTTGTCTTATCCAATGTCCTTGTCTAATAGCCCCTTATGTCTTTGTCTGATGTGAAACGATGTCCTTTGTTTGACCCAAACCCCATTCCATGATAAGTTCAGTCCTTTGTGCTCAATCTACCCCAGTTCTATCTGACTTAAGCCTCCGGGCTATCTTGTGTTTGTAGATACTCTTGTACTCAAGAATTCTCTTCTTATTGTACTCATGTAGTCCAACCCCAAGACGATGCTCTAACTTGGGGCTCAATCACTGGCCACTGAATCTGTGGGCTCAGAGCTTGTCTGTCCATCGCACACACTCCGACAAACATCCCTGTTCAGACCACTCATTCACTGTCGACATAATCCAATCGAAGATCAACCTTTCCAGACTCAATTGCATCTTTTAAATACTACATAAAACCCTAGCCTTAAGACTGTTAGAGGTCAGCTAAAATAAATGTCCATGATACTTAAATCACTCCCCAAGAAAATTGTTTATTGCACCTTTGACTAGTGCTCAACGCTTACAATCAAGAGTTAAATTTAATCAACTTGGACCTGATGTTTACACTTGGGGCAAAGAGACCCTACAACAAAAACAATGTAAAATGTAATAGCAAGCTATATGAAAATATGAAAGGAAAATACATTGTAGTATGTAATTGCAAACTATCTGCAATCAATTTTCAGATTATCATCTTTGGGGGTGCTGGGTTATAAACCGTCATGTGGGTAAATATGTTTACACTTTCATTTGCCTATGTAGTTGAGCTTATTTCTATTTTGATGTCTAAAGAATGTGTTTGTCATGAAATGGAATTCTCTCTTTCTACATATTTTATATATTTTTAGCCTGCTGAGCTTTTGCCAAGTGGCAAGCCAACTATTACGTTTGGCTTGTTGAGTCTGAGCTCTGTAACTTTGAAAATAAGAGCAGTTACAAAGCACATGGTGGCCACATAAACATGACCTTCCAGAGAAGCCAAAATATATGTCATTTGCTGAAGGTATCAGTGTCTGGCGATCTTTGAATCTTTCCTTAGATTGAAAACATTGTCAAAACCCATATGCCAGGATAAATTAAAGAACAAAACTGTAATATGCAATCAACACCACCTATTCTGAAAATGGATGACCTATCTTTCTCCAGAAGTTTCTCTAGAGAACAATGAATGGAATGGAATTTATTCCGCTGATTCGAAAAGAAAAATCGAGTGGAACACCTTACAATTTAAATTGAAAAATCACACATGTAGACTAGTATTGGCCTAGAATATATCCAGAATATAAGCTGGAACAGACATCCCAGATTGCCCGTTATGAGAGGAACAATTTCAGATAGCCTTGACTAGAAAAAATGAATGAATATAATTTATTTACACCAAGAAGCTAATTACAATCAGTTTTAACAATCATTCCACCTCCTTATCACAGATTCACATATCATAATCTGTCTCCTTCAAAAATACCTCGTACTCTGTACCCGTCAGTTTTTTGTGCACCTCATCCCTGTTCTGAATCTGCTCTGAAAGTGGCTGTGTGTGAATTTTCACTTGCCTGCTCTCGAGTTTACGTGGAGGCACTTTGAGAAATTCCTGAACTTCCATCATTTTCTGATACATAACAACGAATGAAGTGAGATTTCTATCATTTTACTCTTTCAGCTAAATAAAGACAATAAACAAGGGAATCCTTGTCAATTGAGGTTTATTCAAATTGAGATAGCAGTTTATCTGGAAACATAAAGAGAATATAAACTGATATTTAACTCAAAGATAAACTATTCATAGCAATGCTGTCGAAATACCCTTTGATCCTTTATCAAGTCCTCGTAGTATAATAATATATGATGAGTACTATTAAATAACTTCACAGCATCACGTGTCAATTCCTCTACACGATGTAGGTTAGTTCGCAAGAAAGTCACATTGATTAGTGGTTTATATGCAGCCAACAACTCTGCCTACAAAAGATGACAAATTGAAGCTTTTAGATCGCTACCGTGTCAAAGAAAATCCTGAATATATATATAGTTTCAAAGAAGACAGTGCCTTCGTTGTGCCCAAAACATGTAGAATCTTCTAAGAAAACAAATTTGGATTTCTTAATCCTTTCCTACAAACCTCTTGCTTTGAGTGGACATGGGACTTGTGTGTGCCATTCAGTTGCTTTGCATTGCGATCATAGGCATTTGCTAAGACAGAGATCAACCGCCGTAAAAGGTTACGCCTAAACAACAAAATCACAGAGATGCCCCTTTTATTAAAATAGTCTACTACTTCTCTATTGTACTCCAGTGCACCCTGCCATGTCAAATGGATAAACAATTATAAGGCTGTAAAAAATAAGAGCAAGCAGAATTGCTCAGGTTTCCATAGCATTAAGAATGCAAAAGCTTGTGGTTAAGTATACATAATATAAATGTAATGCTAATACTTGAGAAAACAAACACTCAATAACAAGAAGGATATGATATATTAAGCAAACAAAGTGACATTCAAGAATGAACAGTTCTCATTAATTTTGGTAATCTTATAAACAGACACTCAGCAAACAGGGTTTAAACTTTAAAGAAAGAAGAAATAAAACTCAAGACTCTGTAATGTAAGTTGTACTGAAAGCAGCAGCAAATAATAACCACGAAGGGTTTAGAACTTAAGGAAAATAACCAGAAACAATCATGTATGCCTGCTCATCAAATTTTGGTAATCTGATAAAAGAGAGACATGGTAATTTCTAAAACACCTGCCAAAGGGGTCTTGCTGGGTTAGTTAAACTGGGATGCTGTTATTGCCACCACCAGCGTTGAAGTCTTCCCAGTGACATGTTTGCCACTTGTTGTCTGCAAGTGTACTTGTGTACATGCATTTGCAGTGGGGGCCAGGAAGGTACAAGTCCTTGGTGAATTTGGTGGAATAGATACCCCACCAGCCTGATACCACCACCCCCTCCCCCACATGACTTCTAAGCCAAAGGATTCCGATTTGAATGCTGTAAAATGGCTACATTAAATTATTTTCATCCAGAATGGGAAAGGGCAAACATGAAAAATCAGATAAGAAGAAGTACCACAAGAATTAAAGGCAAAAACACTCTGACATTACTCTGAGAATGCACAGACCAACTTCTCTTCAGATTTAAAAAGTAGCTTAAGTTCATACTGTTGTTGTAAATGTAACTTCGGAAGATATTCTTCATTTTGTTGTATTATTATTTTATTGTTATTGTACCTCTTTCTAAGATATTTTTCCTCCGTTCGGAGATGTTATTATTATACCCTGTCTAAGTTGCCAGAAAACTTGGGTACAGGTACGGATACGGGTACGGGGACGCCACTTTTTGAAAAAGGGTTGTATATATATATATATATATATGGGTACGTCGGGGGTACTGTATATATATATATATATATATATATATATCAATGTTACAAATATCGTGTCAGCGAATATATTGCCGAGGGTCCAAAAAGAAATTATCGGATTTATCGGCGAAAATGTCAGCAAACATCGGCAATATATCGGCAAAATAAAAAATACAAAAATATTAAAAAATACAAAAATTCAAAAAATTACTATATATTCGAAAAAATCGGCAAATATCGCCATAAAATCGGCAAATATCGCTTTATATTAGAAAAAATCGGCAAATATCGCGATCAAATCTGGAAAAAATCGCCAAAAAATCAGGGAAAATATCGGGGCGATATATTGCCAATATATCGCCAGTGAGTTGACATCGCGATATATCGCGATGTTGCCGATATATCGGCGATGTTTGTAACACTGTTATATATATATATATATATATATATATATATATATATATATGTATGTATGTATGTATGTATGTATGTATGTATGTATGTATGTGTCATAGTCACATCATATAGATTTCTTCATAAATTATGAATCATGATTCATAATTATAAATTCACTGATTATTTGAACAGTGAACATTCAGATTGAAAATTTGAAACATAAAATTTGATAAATCATAGACTCAGAAGATATCAATTAGAAGACTGGAAGTTACATAAAATTTGATAAATCATTGTACCAGGCAGCTGTAACAGAGAATCAAACTCAGACATGAAAGTACACTTGAAATATTATTTTAAACACCTATTTGTACTGCTGTTACAGGCAATAAAAATTTGAAAATTGCCAAATATATTCCTGCGTTGATGTGAGTGTATTTCTCAATATTAAATACATATGTATATTTTTTATGTGCACATTTGGTAGTCAAATTATGTTCCATGAGTGCTGAACACAAAACCATAAAAAGATTCATTGTAAATCAATGTAAAATCAATCTACTAGATTTGGACAATATTCAGTGGAATTTGAACAGTGTTGCAAAATGTTTGACATAAGCCCTGAATCAGACTCCATACGTAGTTAGCAAATAATTAGTTCAGATTTGGTGGGGGGTCATTACATTTTCCCCAATGAATTGCATTTTATTGAGTCAGTCGTACCCCTGGAGTACCCAAACATGGGGTACGAAGTACCCAAACATGGGGTACGACGTACTATTTCGCCTATAAGTACCCCTTTTTTTATAACTGAGTCTTGGGTATGTGGATCCAGTATGGGGTACGGCAGGAGACGTACCCTACAAGTACCCAAGTACTCAGTATAGGTACGTGTACCATACCCCCAGGTACAGGTACCCTGGAAACATAGTACCCTGTGTTACCAGATCCACCACCCCAATGTGTAGGATCCGCGGATACAATACATATCTGGATCGGATCCGCCTCGGATCCACCATGGAAACAGATCCCCTGCAGAAGGAAACATATCCTAGTCCCAGAAACGGATCCTGTGAAAAATTAAAAAATCCCTGAAATTTTCAAATGGATCTTGTGAAAAATCAAACAATTCCTGAAATTTTTAAACGAATTCTGCAACTTCCAATGCTTCTATGACCCATTGATCTCCCCAAAAAATTACTTTTTAATGAAAAACTTAAATAACCCTAAACACCTAATGGCTAAAAGCGTAAACCCCATTCTTGCTCAAGGTCTAATCTATCCTTATGTCAAGATATGCTTTTGAATTCTGATATATCAATATCAAGGTCTTCTCTCAACATTTTTATTTGATATATCTTTATGGTCAAGGTCTGCTGTCAAGGGTTGATCTATCTTTATGTACTATGTTGTTGCTCACTTCACCTACACTATTCTGTAGTCTTGCCATAGCGTTCGAGAAAACCACTTTATTCCCTGTTGATAGGGACATGTGGATGTGGCTCACAAAAACACTATTATGACCTGATTCAAGTTCATGCTGAAATGGTTTTTAAAATTATCAATGACAACTTATCAAATTATTAGTTATGGTACATGAACTCTCTTTTTTTGGCAATAACTTATAGTTCTACTCTTGTGTTTCCTAAATAGTTTTGTTTCTTCATTCTAATTTTCTATTTATTATAAAAATATGTTTATATTTGTTTGTACTTGTCATTTCCCCCCCGTATCTGGATTCTGGGTTTTAAAAAATCTAGCGAATCCGGATTCGAATCTGTATTTGTATCCTGGTAACTTAGATTATACTTGGTCATGTAAGAATATCATGGTAAAACATCTGTTGTAAGTCAGGGCAACACTTCCCAAAAGAATAAGTGTAAAATGAATTTTTGAGTCTCCCTAGGAGAAGTCGGCCCAGTTAGGATTTTAGGTCACCCACATGAAGTGTATAAATAGGGAGGCGCCCTCCCTCATTTGGAGACACAGTAAGTTCAAGCAAATTCACTCCAAGGAAGAGAAGATACAAGTTCACTGGAAAGAAGAAGTAGCTGCAAAAGTTATCTTATCTCTTTGGTTTTCTATCTTTGTTTAACATTGTACTAAGTGATAAATCTATACTAAAGAAGTTGTTGGGTTTTTCTCGGGAGAGGGTTTTCCCAGGATAAACTCTTTGTGTCTCTTTTGTGATGTGCTTGTCTATCTTTTAGTGATCCTATTGCATTAGATTATAGATCTAACATATTTGAAATAAAGTGCAAACTCTAACATGGTATCAGAGCCACCCTAAAAGAAGGGACTATACAGCTACGAAAACTAGGGCTTCCAAGTTCTAGCACTTTTCTCCACAAATTGTTTGGAAAAGAAGGCCAAGCCAACTTGCCTCAAGGAGGCGCATCTTTTGGTGGAAGCAGATTCCGGTTTGGAGAAGTTTCAATTTTTTATTGCGGGGCACTACAGATTCCAGTTTGGAGAAGTTTCAATCTTTCTGTCTCTTTTGTGATGTGCGTGTCTATCTTTTTAGTGATCCTACTGCATCAGATTATAGATCTAACATATTTGAATTAAAGTGCAAACTCTACCATTGTATCAAAGCCACCTTGAAAGAAGGCACTATACAGCTACAAAAACTAGGGCTTCCAAGTTTTAGTACTTTTCTCCACAAATTGTCCGGAAAAGAAGGACAAGCCAACTTGCCTCAAGGAGGCGCATCTTTTGGTGGAAGCAGATTCCAGTTTGAAGAAGTTAAATTTTTGAATGCAAGACACTGCAGGAAGAAACTAGGGCATCATATTTTTGGAGCTTTAATCCACCAATCCGGAAAAAGGACACCACTATACAACTCGCCTTGAGGAGGCGCATCTATCTATCCAAGAAGAATTTTAAGATTCCAAGTTTGAAAAATTAGGGTTTCTCTATCAAACCCTAGGTCAACCAGTTCAAGAAGCAGTTTGGGCATCTCAAATTGGTAAGATCTAATTCTTTGCTATTTCCATTTGAGGTTCTCATATCAGAATGATGAATCACACCAAGCTTGAGGACAAGCTTGAAGGAGCTGACAACTTCTGAGCATGGAAGTATAGAATTTCTCTTATCCTAGAAGCAGTGTTCCACGGGGATGCATCCGCTAAGTTGGGGTACGCGCCCCCTTGCTCCCCCACACTTCCGAGACGGGGAAAATCCTGGGGAAACGTTTCCCCGCGTCCCCCTTTTGGGGGTAACTCGGGGAAATGTGTTTCCCCACGTTTCTCCAAGTGCGGAACACATTTCCCCTAAGGGGGGCTTCTAGGCGTTTCCCCCCCAAAAAAATTTCATCTTTCACAATAAAAATATATGCAAATTAAAATGTTAAAGAAGTGTTTAAAAATTAAAACATAATTAAACGAAAATTAAATTAAATCCTAGATTAACCTAAGAGTCTAAGACATTCCTAAACGCTATCCTCTCACAATCTCATTTCATAATCATATTGCAACTAAACTTGGAGCAGTCGTCACTATTCTAAGTTCTAACTTCTCTGTGTTCATTGTGTTGATGAAATTGTCATTAATGCCAACATGGACTTGCAGTGGCCCCACAGGTTGTCATTAATGCCACCAAGTCCCACTTGCAGTGCCTTGGATCCCTTACAGAGTGGGTTTGAGCTTTGAAGCACCTTGTACCCAATTGACAAGGTCCTTGTACACACAAGGTTGAATTTTGATGCCACCACCTTGTTGAAGATGTTGAAGACCATGTTGATGGTGTTGAAGACCCTAGATATGGTCCTGAAGCCCTTACAGATGTTGGAAAAACCCTAGATGGGTGGAAGAAGCATTAATGACCCATTCTGTGGTCATTCATGCTCTGATGGTGTACTTGTTAGGATTATTAATCCTCCCTTTACCATACTTTCTATTTAGATTATTTAGCCTAACTTAGGAACCTTCATTAATTAATTGGGTCCACTAGGCCTAATGGGGCCACATGTACCAGTTACTAGAGTGTGGAGAATACTGCTAGAAGTTAACTGCGACTTACTGCATGTGCATGCATCAGTTTGGGCGCCTCCTAGACCAATCCCTACAGTTTAGGAGCCACCGGGAGTCTCGGCACCAACCTCCATCAGTTAGTTGAAATTGGAACTAGTTAGTCTTAGTTAGCTTCCAATTACTTTCAGTTAGATCACAATCAGTTAGCTAGCGCTAGTTATGCATAGTTAATGCATGGCTGCATGTGGAGTAGGTGCATTTTCCCACCTACCACACTCAATTGCATTGAGTTAACTAGTTATTACTGATTGTATGAGTTGGTTGGACATCTGGAAGTTGATCTGTTGGACTCCGATATTGATTGAGACGCCATGAGTTAGCTAGTCAGTTAGGTACAGTCAGATCCAGTTGGTAGATTGGAATTGCTCCCTAATGCATTGAAATTCTTCCTTTATGTAAACTATTGTAACACCAGATTTAATTAATAACAATGATACTGTAAATTCCTGAGCTACACTCATTCGTTTCCTGTGTGGTTTGTTTTGTTCAGTTTGCATCTTCATTCTCCTTTTACTGCAATCATAATTCAAAATTAATTGCTTGAAGATCTATATGGCACCACAATTCTAATATGGTATCATAGCGATATCAAGCAGGCTTCATGTTTGTTTCTCTCCATTGAACATCAGAAGCAGCGGGGTTTCCACAAAAGTCCCCAATCTTGATTTGCTAACTCTGAATTTATTCAGAGTAGCGATGCAGGCGTGACGGACCCTGAAAACATGTTCATGTCGAGAGGAAAAGCATGATTCTAACATAGTTCGAATATCTTTGGTTTTGCAGTGATATTTTGCAGGTTCAACTTCATATAGATTCGATATTATCAATTCCTCTTCTTACTCCATCCACAAGATATTCAGAATGGAAGTTGAAGATGATTGCATCCCTGAAGAGACAAGGTCTCTATGAGGTATCTACTGGACTTGGTAAAGAGTCTTATAAATACGAGAATGACTGGCTAAATGACAGTGATAGAGCTAATGGAACAATACGTGAGGCATTTTCTCCAAGCTTGCGCTACCTTATTGATTTTGCAGAATACCCAAAGGATCTCTGGACAAAATTGGATAAAACCTTTGGGAAGCACAATGAGGATTATTATAGCAATTTGGAGAGCACATTCAGAACCACAAGAGTTCTTTATTCAGAAGTCTCATCCTATACTCTCTCTAATGAAGTTGTTCAAGATGAAGAAGAAGCAGAATCCTACTCATAGTCAATTCGAATTGAAGAAAGTCTCCTTGGAGTGACTCCTTCTCCTGCTGCTTCGGAAGTGTATGAGATCTATGATATCTCATCTCCTCACATGGCTGATCCAGAAGAAGACACTCGAATCTCTGTTTTTGAAGAAAATCTCTCTTTCCATTCTATGCAAAAGATCTCCAGTGATTCTTCTATTATAAATTATGTGCAAAGTTTACCGGTGATTGCTCTAGGAAAGGGAGAGGAATTTGATTTCTCTGTCTCTAATGATGTTGCTGGTGTGCAAATAAGTAATTATTTGGATATTTTGGAAATAATATCAAATTGTAGGAGTGATCCATTCACTCTCATTGATCTAGATATTCCAACAAATTCCTACATGATTGCATGCATCGATACTCAGGGTTTTGAAGAAGGAGAAAATTGTGTATCTACCATCTCGATGAAGCACACTCTTGGATCTGATATGAACCTATTTGGATCTGATATGATCTTATTTGGATCTGATCTGATATTACTTGGTTCTAGAGTTCAAGAGATTTCAATACTGCTTGTAGATGTTCTCATCAATTTTGGTGTGAAGAAACAAGTACCTAAAATCTCTTTCAAAATTTCTGCTGGGGATTTGATGTCAATTTTCTCTCATGAGTTTGCTAATATTATATTTTTTAAATCTTTGGATATTTTGGAAATAATTTCAGATTGTAGGAGTGATCCATTCCCTCTAATTGATCTTGAGCTTCCAGCAAATTCCTACATGATTGCATGCACCAATATTCAGAATTTTGAAGAAGGACAAATTGTGCATCTACCTTCTAATGGAGCAAACTCTTGGATCTGATATGAACTTATTTGGATCTGATATTATCTTATATACATCTGATTTGATATTATTTTGTTTAGGTTTTAAGTTTCAAGAGCTTTCAGTAATGCTTGTAGCTGCTCTCATCAATTTTGGTGTGAAAAATCAAGTACTGCAAGTCTCTTTCAAAACTGCTGCTGGGGATTTGATGTCATTCCACACTTTTGGATCTGATATGAACTTATTTGGATCTGATATGATCTTATTTGGATCTGATCTGATATTATTTGGTTCAAGTTTTAAGATCCAAGAGCCTTCAGTCATGCTTGTAGCTGGTTTCATCAATTTTGGTGTGACAAATCAAGCACCGCAAGTCTCCTTCAATTTTGTTGTTGAGGATTCGATGTTAGTTCTCTCTAATAAGTTTGTTGATATCAGATTTTGTGAATTATTGGTTATTTCTGAAGCTATATTAGATTATGGAGCTCAAGCATTCGCTCTCCACAATCTCGGGGCTTCTCTACCTTTGGTCACATGCTCATCTCCTCACAGAACTAGTAAAGAGGAAGACATTTTGCATCCGCCTAGACACTTGCTCCTAACACTTGGGGCTGATTTTACTACTCATGGTTTGTTGTTCAACGCTGAAATATATCAGTTTCTTGGGTGTTCCTCACATGGTTTGAATTCTCAAGAACTTTTGCTCTCTCATTAGTTGATTTCAGCTGCTTTACATGGGTCTAGTTTTCACCGTGCAGTTGTTTATATTTCTGATTCAGTTTTGTACATTATTCTTCTTCCAAAGAGAAGGATTCCTCCAGACATAAGCATCTTGTTTGGATTCAGAGGTTCACCTGCACAAAAGAACCAAGATACTGCATTTGCTGCTAAATAGTGCTGCAAATAGCAGCAAAAATTTTCACAAGTTCTTATTCAAAATTTGTATTCCTGCTTGTTTTGAGGGGGGGGGAGCATTCCCATGAGGTTTTCCCCTGTTTCCTTGGTTGTATTAAGCAGCATTTTTTACCGTCTTTTAGATTGTATTTGGTTGACCTATGGTTTTGTTACCAGGGCTCACAGTTGTCCAAGTTAGGATTCAAGGGGGGTGTTAGGATTATTAATTCTCCCTTGACCATACTTTCTATTTAGATTATTTAGCCTAACTTAGGAACCTTCATTAATTAATTGGGTCCACTAGCACCATTGGGTCCACTTGGCCTAATGGGGCCACATGTAACAGTTACTAGAGTGTGGGGAACACTGCTAGAGGTTAACTGCCACTTACTGCATGTGCATGCATCAGTTTGGGCGTCTCCTAGACCAATCCCTACATTTCAGGAGCCACTGGGAGTCCCGGCACCAACCTCCATCAGTTAGTTGGAATTGGAACTAGTTAGCCTTAGTTAGCTTCCAGTTACTTTCAGTTAGATCACAATCAGTTAGCTAGCGCTAGTTATGCATGGCTAATGCATGGTTGCATGTGGAGTAGGCACCTTTGCCCACCTACCACACTCAGTTGCACTGAGTTAACTAGTCATCACTGATTGTATGAGTTGGTTGGACACCTAGGAGTTGATCTATTGGACTCCGATATTGATTGAGACACCATGAGTTAGCTAGTCATTTAGGTACAGTCAGAACCAGTTGGTAGATTTGAATTGCTCCCTAATGCATTCGAATTCTTCCTTTATGTAAACTATTGTAACACCGGATTTAATTAATGACAATGATACTGTAAATTATTGAGCTACACTCATCAGTTTCTTGTGTGATTTGTTTTGTTCAGTTTGTATCTTCATTCTCCTTTTACTGCAATCATAGTTCAGAACTAATTGCTTGAAGATCTATATGGCACAGCAATTATAATGGTAATGGTACCCCAGGAGAAGACCAAGCTACCCCACAAGAGGTGGCATGATGGATCTTGACCCTTGGAGGTTGATGTTGATGTATGGTCTCCCTTGTGGTTAGATGGCATGATGGTATGACCATACCTTTGCATATGATGGCATGATGATATGACCATACCTTTGCATATGGTGGCTTGATGGTTCTTGGATATTAACCTTGCATTTGACTATCATGAGGATGCCTTTTGTATGGAGCCCATGATGTTGGTCTTGCATATGGTACCTTGAAGACTTGAAGACCTCTTGCTTGTTGTTGATGAAGACCATTTAAAGTTCTTGAAGTACGTGTGAATGGTGAAGTGGTTAAGATGATCCTCTCGCTTGTGGGAATTTGGGTCTTGCACACAATATTTGAAGCCATCACAGTTGCATGAACAGCCCTTGACGTGGCTAAAGTAAAAGATCTTAACATGGCAGTCCTAACATGGACTATTGGTTGCAAGGTTGGGTGATGACCCTTCTACCCCAACCTTTGACTTGGATGTGGCAAAGTAACAATATCAGGTCAGCCTAGTCATTAAAAGAAATTTTAAAAAAATAATAATTCTTTTTAGACATGTCGACTCCAAAATTATATGGAAAAACCAATATAAAATAACCCAGTCATGACCTCATTTGTTGTATGAAAAAATCATTTTCTCTCTGAATTTCGGATGGAAAAATATCAGCAGACTGAGGAATTTCGGGTGGCAGCAGTATTGCAGCAGCAGACAAATTTTTTTTGAAGTCTGATATTTTTATCTATGAGAATTCGGTGGTAGGAGCAGCCAGGTTTTGTGATGAACAGTGATTGAGGAACAGTCCAAATTATAGCAGTAGCATGCTTGAAAACCTTTGTTGGTGACCAAGGGCAGCATGTCTTGAAACTCTTTTGTTTTGGATGTTTCTTTGGAATACATCAGCATAAATGAAATTATAGCCTTCTTCAATGACATACCAAATTTGCAACAGCAGCATATCAAAATTTTGGTGACCTTGACTGAGGAAGATGCGTGACTGATTTGGAGCAGCAGAGAAGCCCTAATTTTGATCTTTTCATTTTATATCAGCAGACCCGAATTCTTTCCTGGGGTTGGTCTTTAGGTTTGATGCCAATTTTTGGAGTTTGACATATGGCAGCAAATAAATTCGGTGACTAGGCTTTACACAGTCTTGAATCAACTAATGAATGTGAGAAATATGTGTGAGCTCAGTAGTGATTAGACTGTGTATTCTTCAGGCAAGAAATTTGGTGAAGGAACAATGGTTGCAGCTGTTAGGTTCAGTCACGAAATTTTCAAATCCCAAGCCTTGTAGTAATGACAAGATGGCGGAGCAAGATTGACAGTCCTCACTGAGGAAAACTTACTGAGAAAAGTCGGTGGATGAGTAGTATATCAGATCCGAGTTTTTCTTAGGTTAAAGGATCACAGCCCTAAATGGTGAGGCATGAATGCCCTAGTCTCAAAGCTCACAGTCCATTCATTAAGTGATGATCAAAGCCCTTGATGAAGACCGAGTTTGAAGGCAATCATAACCAAGACCAACTTGACAGAAATATATCTCTGTGAAAGAAATGTTGCTGCAAGAAGTATCTCAGGTATGAAGTAGTTCTGGAAAATGTTGGATCTTTTTGGCTTGATAAATAAAGTAGTTCATTACGAACTAATCTGCCAGTACAAATTCAAAGTTGGCATTATCAAGATGTTATGAAAACCCTCATATGTTATTCCAAATATTACATTGTCACTATTCCAAAAGGGATTGCGTTTACTTGGGCTGTATATGTATAGAATCTATCTCAAATCTCATTGATCTAAAAAGTATATTGACAGAAGTATTAATCATGAGACTAAGAAGTGCATTGACAGAATGATAAGCCTAGGAAGGCTAATAACAAAGTGAATAAGTTTTGGGGCATGATACAGTATTGACAGACTTAATATGATATGATGGAGATTGATGATTGACAGACCTTGTTGTTGAAGCAAATGTTCTTGATGAGATAAGTTGTTTTGTCTATGCCTTGATGATGATATGGCAGTGCCTTGAACACTATAATGCATAACCTATGATGTTTCAGACCTTGCCTTGATGTTCTATGATGATGATGGTGACAGTCTTCAGAAGTGTCACCTAGAGTTGCAGCAGCTAGCATAGAATGATCAGCAGAGATTAATGAGCAGCTAAGTCACCTGACCCGAGGACACAGGACACGGGGATTCAAGTGTTCGACACGGACACGGTGACCCCCAGAATCAAGACACGTAGGACACGTTATATATATATATATATANGAAACTGAAATTTTTGATTTAAAGCATTTCTAGGCATTTTTTAGTGAAAAAGGTGTCCTGTTTTTTGGACACACACTGACAGTCCTCGGACACGCGTGTCCGAACACAGGACACGCTGTAGATACATGTTAGATACGCTCTGTCAGCGTGTCCGTGTCCGACACGCAGACACAGGCCCTTTTGGACGTGTCCAGTTTCATAGATGAGCAGTGTTGACCAGCAGAAGAAGTATTGACCAATAGTTTGATAAGCAGAGATTGAAGAGCAGAGATGAGGATGAGCACTAGAGATTGACCAGCAGAGAATGGCCAGCAATAGTGATGATGAGAAGTGTTGATGAGCAGAGATGATGAGCATGAGCAAAGACAATTGAGCAGCAAATTGATAACAATCAGTGATTGGCATCAAGCTTGCAAGTAGTGACTTGCACTTGAAAATTGAACTCCTCAAACCCTTCTTAGTTGAAGCCAAGAAAACTAGGCTGGGTCCTGTAACAGAGTTGGTGCTCTTATTATCAGTTGGTGCTGATTGTAATCGAGAAGATTGTTGTCTTCCATGTACAATAAATAAAGATCAAATTCCCAAATATTTTTGTGTCTATTGATGTGATGAATGTGCTTATGACTCTTGGTTGATTTAACTAATGCATTTGATTATCTAATTGATAGCATAATGATTGATATATTCTAGTTGACTAAAAGAAGGTAAAAAAGTTTAAATTGTTCACACATTGATTCACCCCCCCTCTCAGTGTGGCCATTGTGTCCAACACATTGTTCAGTATCTATTTGACTATTTCGCACTTCAGCATTTGTTGCATTATCTTTTACAAATTTAAAATACTACAGGCAGTCTGAAATACTAGGAAACTGTGCCAAATAATGCAGAAATAAATAGCAGAGATATCACACTACAGGCAGTCTGAAATACTAGGAAACCGTGCCAAATAATGCAGAAATAAATAGCAACAAACTAACAGATGTACAGTCCACTATACAACCCTCTTCTTGTGCAAACCATGCCTTGAAACTTGTGCCAAGGACTGCTCTCGAAATCTGGGTGTGAAAATCTGAATGAATTGCAGAAATCACTCCTCGAAAACAGTGCAATATACAGCCTGAAAATCTTGGCATGAAAGACAATGTACAACCTGTTGTACTATTTGTGCAGTATGGTATTTCCTGTTTGATGTTTCTACGCAGGGACAAAACTCCTCGATTTTTGTTCCTATATCCTTTGATATTTGTTCTTCTCTTTCTGGCTGCAAATCCTTCCCTTCTTTGCTCTATCTTTCTCACGTGAGAGAAATTTATTATAGAGATTCTTGAAAGTTTACAGCAGAGATGTCACACTACAGGCAGTCTGAAATACATAGGAAACTGTGCCAAATATTGCAGAAATATATACCAGCAAACTAACTGCTATACAGTCCACTGTACGACCCTCTTCTTGTGCAAATCATGCCTTTAAACTTGTAGCAAGGACTGCTCTCGAAATCTGGGTGTGAAACTCTGAATGAACTGCAGAAATCACTCCTCAAAAACAGTGCAATATACAGCCTGCAAATCTTGGCATGAAAGACAATGTACGACCTGTTGTACTATCTGTGCAGTATGGTATTTCCTGTTTCTGTGCAGGGACAGAAGTCCTCGATTTTTGTGCCTATATCCTTTGATATCTGCTCTTCTCTTTTTGGCTGCAAATCCTTCCCTTCTTTGCTCTATCTTTCTCACATGTGACTCTTTCTCTCTCTGCTTGATAATCTTCTTCCTTTTCCGTAGGTATATTTTATACTTTATCTCACCCAAACTAACCCTAACTAACTCAACCAACTTAATCAAATGATGAGATTAGCTTTATCTGAGGGCTCTCATTTAATGCACATATTCACTTTAATATATTAAATACAACTTTTTGGGTCCCACAACTTAAAGTCACTTTAAGTTTATAAAGTACAAAAGTCACTTTAATAATATAAAACACACTTTACATTAAAAAGTACATCTAGGGAATATAACTTTTGTCCCCCCCATGAAAGACATTTAAGTTTATAAAGTACAAAAGTCACTTTAATAATATAAAACACACTTTACATTAAAAAGTACATCTAGGGAATATAACTTTTGTCCCCCCCATGAAAGACATCAAAACATGAAAGGACATCCTAAGTTAATTTTTCAACATGTAGTATAGGTGATGGGAGGTCCATGAAGACCAATGCCAATCCCTTGGGAAAAATGAACTCTCCAGTGGGGGCTTATGTATTATCCTCCCCCCCCCCCCCTTGGGCCTTGTTTGTATATGTTTGACCAAAACCCTTGCAAAATGCATGCCAAACTCCTACCCAAAACAATTGAAGCTTCTTGCAAATTTCACCAAGGAGTAGCCTTTAGCATACACCTTCAACCTATATATTTAGCTCACCTTTAGCCTATGCAAAATTGATGAGTACCCCTCCTACAAATGCCAAATACTTCAATCAAGCTACAAAGTAAAAGTATGATAAACTAATGGAGTAACACTACCCTTCTTATGGACTAGAAAAATAAATCTTACAATGCCAAAAGATACAAGATACCTCAATAGTCAGCTATCAAGAAAACCCAAGAGGAGAAATCCTTTACACTTCAAAATGCTCCTTAAAAGATATGTCAATTAGGCTCCAGTAGAGAGAGAGCTCAAAATCCAACCATGACTTCAAATGAGGAAGAGACTCTCTTTATATAGGAGAATAGCTTAACTTCCTTCACAATAAAATATTCATTATTTCCTTAAATCTAACCTAGGGTGGGGTAGAATAATACAAAATCCCCCACTTAATTCTAACAAAATCCTAACATAGCAATAAAATAAAGTGCTAAAATCCACATGTACAATGTCCAAAATACATAAGGCCTAAGAGAGAGGGTGCACCACTAAATCTAAGTCGAACAATGATGAGAAGAGGTTAGATCTAGGGTTTAACCGCTTAGATCCCTCTCACAACTCAACACTCTCCTCAAAAGTGGTGCCAATGGTCCAAACATGTTCCAATAAGGTCAAACCAAGTGTTGGAAATAGCTCCAAAAACTAAAAGAAAGGCTTGAAAGATAACCCTCGCATTCTCAAACCCCTTGGAATCGTGTTGATCGTTATATACCTTTGGAAAGGTCTCGGAAAGAGCTTTCCAACCATATATGGCACTTCCCAAATAGAGATATGATGAGTTAGATTCATCCTCCTATAGACAGGGTACTAAACTGCTGAAAAACGGCCCAGAAACCACCAAAAACAGCTTGAAATATGACTCCAACACTCCCAAACTATTAGGAATCCGGGTGAGCGTTCTATATCTTTGGAAAGGTTTCAGAAAAAGATTTACAACCATATATGGCATTTCCCAAACCAAGATAGGATAAAGTGAGATCTACCCTTTGGAAGAGAGGGTACCAAACTGTTGAAAAACAGCCCAGAAACCAACAGAGATGATCTGAAAGATGACTCCAACGCTCCCAAATTATTAGGAATCTGGATGAGTATTATGTACCTTTGGAAAGGTCTCGAAAAGATATTTCCAACCATATATGGCACTCCCCAAATAGAGCTTGGATGAGTGAGATCCATCCTCTGAAGACGAGGTACCAAACTGTTGAAAAACAACCCATAAACCAACAAAAACGGCCCATAAAAATGACTTGATTATTCTAACACTGAAAATCTAGGTTGAACGTTTAGCACCATGAGAGATTCCTACGAAAAACCTTTCCATCCATATATCATAAGCACTCATCTAAGCTAGGGCGTTGGAGAAACAAGGGTTTGAATACAAAGTCTTGTTTTCCACAATTTTTCCTACAGACAACAAGAAAACCAACAATCATTTAATCTCCATTAACATCCAAACATCATCATCCAAGGCACCATCAACATGCCACCCCACGAAGTTTGTGATGAAAATTACAAATGGAAACCCATGCAAAATGGGGGTTAACACAGGTCAATCACATTTTTTTAGGGTATGAGCAGTTTGGTGGTTGCATTCCTCATTCCTAGACAGGATGCTTTGTCCAGCACTCCATCATATTGTTAGTTCAGTAGTACCACTCTCCCAATAGATGTGTAGCGTTGCAAGGATATGCCTTCTTGCACTCAAGTATGTCAGTTACATTTTTCTCCAATAGTGGTGGCAACTTTCATTTAGCCATATGGGTCCAATATTTTATTGGATGGGACATCATAGACCCACTCTGTCTTACTTCAAGTACACCAAATTGTTTATATCTATTCTCTCTCGTGCTTCAACCCAATTCCTCAACAGATCGCCAAACCAACATGATGTGTATATAGATGATGAGCAATACAATGATGATATTTAAACAAGAGATGAGCAATTCCGTAATATATTGAGTTCGCTATGCCCACTTTTTCTTTACTCAAGTTAAGGTGGGGTGTTGAGAGTATGTCGTGTAATATTCACATGGAGCCACATGCCTACCCTTTATTTGGGGTATTGGGCCTATTACCCCACATTTTGCATGGGTGCCACTCATAATTTTCATCACAATTTTATGTGGCAATGACAAATTGATAATACTTTGGATGTTCATGAGATTTGATGCATAGTGTTCTTGTTGATTAATGAAGGTTTTGGATAGCATTTTGAAGATCTTCATGGTGGTATAGAGCCCTTAATAGTGGTTCATGTTTTGTACCTAATTTTTATGATGTGTCTAGGGAAAATTGTGCATAACAAGACCCTATTTTCGAACCCTTGCTTATCAAATTCCCTAGCTCAAACGAGGGAATATGATATATGGTTGGAAAGCTCTTCTCAATACCTTTCCAATGGTGAAAAACACTAAACCAAATTCCTAAGTGCGTTGAAGAAATGGGGTCATCTTTTAGGCCAGTTTTTCACCTCTTCTAAGTTTTTTTATTACTTGGATGTTGACAATTTCATGTTTGAGGCTCTATATTGTATCTAGATCATATTCAATGGCTTAGTTGGTGCAACACTCTTAAACTTCTTGTTGGATATGACCCTTTTGATGGCCTCCACTATCATTGTCGGGCTTGATTAGATCACATAAGGAAGCTCTACTATGAGAGTGTTCTCTTATTTTGAGAGTCTATAACACTTGTGGTGTAAATTTTCCTTTGAAATCCAAACTCGGGATAAACAGTATATTTAATTTGTTACTGGAAACCATACATGAACTCCGTTTACTAGTATTGCAGCGGAAATAAAATACTCAGAAACATTCACAACATCACATAAAATATGGACACAGTATTTTGGGTATGGAAACCCCCAGATAAAACCCAAGATGGGAAAACCGGTGCAACAGTCAGATATAGAATTTATATTATGAAGATATGGAACTTTTACAACCAGGAGATAAATACACCCAACCTGGTGAATAGTAACCTCTGCAAAATCATTGAACAACCCAGCGACAAGGTACGGCCACCCTGCGCAATTGTACGGCCCTTGCGTCAGCAATGCAGCCCAGCAGTACAGAATCTGTATGGTGCTTAGGTCAGCAGTACGAAATCCATACAACAGCTGTACGACCCTGTTGTTGTGTACGGTGCTACTCCTCTACGTGATTTGTACGATCTCTGCTCAGCCTGGTACTCCAATGAATTTGTCGGGTAGGTGCTCCTCTGTCTTTTATGTAAACTCCTCCATCTGACTTCTCCCTATTTGTATCTTACCTGTGTCTATGTCCTCTCCACCAAATCTCTTTTTAACTCAATGGCTAAGAAAAACCCTAACCCTCACTTATGGATCAATGGATGTGATCCTCCAGTAAGATCAATGGCCAAGATTAGATTAGTCATCACTTAAATATTTCACTTTTCACTTTATAAAAGTGACTCCATTAAGTCAAAATCAAATTAGAATAATTAAAGTATTTTTCGAAGTCAAAACTTAGGAAAATCACTTTAATACATTTGGCTTCCTATTTAATGTATTTCTAGCATGCAAGGACACATGCAATGCTAGAAGACCTTCTTTGTTGCCACTTTCTAACACTCCCTCTCAATGAGGAAGGGATTCGGTAGCAACCCCAACTTATCTCTAAACTTCATAAAACTGTGTCTGCAAAGTGCCTTGCTGAAAATGTCTGCCACCTATTTCTCTATCTGTATGTACTCCAACCGAATGGTTCCTCTCTGTATACAATCTCTCAAGAAGTGGTACCGAATGTCTATGTTTTTGCTCTGGTCATGGAACACTGGATTTTCAGATAGCCTAATGCCACTTTGATTGTCACAGTGAACTACTGTAGCCTCTAGATCACACTAGAACAACCTTGAAAGCAACTTCCTCAGCCACATTCCCTCACAAGCATCCAAACTAGTTGCCATGTACCTAGCCTATGTCGAGCTCAATGCAACTGACTTCTGCTTCATGCTGAACCACAAGACAACCCCTGATCCAATGCTGACGCAACAACCTGAAGTGCTCTTTCGATCCTCTACACATCCTGCCCAGTCAGCATCTGTGAAACATGCTAACTATACACTCCACCTACGCTCATAAACCAACCCATACTCCACTGTACTTCTGATGTAGCGAAGTATGTGCCTCGCAGTCGTCCAATGCACTCTCCGAGGGTCCACCATGAACTGGCTCAAAGAGTTGACTGCAAAGCTAATGTCTTGTCGTGTGTTGATCAGATACATGAGTGATCCAATAAGCTGACGATAAAATGTAGGATCAAATCCGTCTGACCCTGATGCATCAATCTTCTTCCAGTTGGAAACTAGAGGTATGGCCATAGGCTTGCAATCCACCATCTTGAATCTCTTCAAGATCTCCACTGCATACTTCCCCTGTACAATGAAGAATCACTCGTCTCTCTGCCAAACCTCCAATCCTAAGAAGTAATGCATCGACCCAAGGTCTTTCATCTCAAACTCAACTGCAAGAATGGACTTGCAGTCGCCAATCAACCTCTCATTTCCTGTAAGAAAGAGATCATCTACATATAGTACCAATATAAGAGGCACCTCACCTGTCAAGAAGTACAAGTTGTGGTCCGCCTCACTTCATTAGAATCCCATCTCCCGTAGACATTTGTCTATCCTCGAGTACCATTCTCGAGGTGCCTACTTGAGCACATAAAGAGCTCTCTGCAACCTGTATACATGCATCTCCCGGTCCTCCACATAAAACCCCTCTGGCTTCTCAATGAATACCTCCTCCTCTATGACTCAGTTGAGGAAGGCAGTCTTGACGTCCATCTGATGGACACACCAACCCATCTCTACTGCTAATGAGATAATGGTCCGAATGGAAGAATACCTGGCAACAGGGGCGAAGGTCTCCTCATAGTCATTACCCTCCTTCTGTGAAAACCCCTTTAGCATGAAGCACGCCTTGTACTTTTCCATGCTTCCGTCTTCTGCATGCTTCACCTTGTAGATCCATCTGGATCCCACCACCTTTTCACCTTGTGGCCACGACACAACCTCGCATACCTGATTCTCCTCAACCATGGCTTTCTGCCACACATCATGTTGTGCACCCTCCTCGAAACTGGAAGGTTCAGAGTTAATCAACTCTGTCATCAGTGCCATATAGCTAAGTCTCTCCGATGGTTTGCTTCGCCTCATGGACCTTTGTGGAGGATTCACCTGCACCTTTGTGGAGGATTCACCTGCCTGGAATCCTGAACTGTGGACCTAAACCACTTAGGCCTTGGCCTAGTTTCTATTTGTTGGATATCTATCTCCTGCTGCGGCTCATCCTCCAAGTCAATGACTGTAGGATCCTATCCACCTGACTCCCTCTGACTACCAGAACCTGTGCTCTGAGTCTGTACATGTACCTATACATCCGGGTCCTCCAGCTTAACCCCCCAATCCTGTGTTGGTTGCTCCTCTGCTAGTAAGTCCATAGATCTCCGCAAGGCTTTGTCCTCATCAAATTGGACATCCCTGCTCACAATGATCCTCTTGCGAGCAGGAACATGTTACAACAATTCAGCTTCGATAAAAATAGATTTGGGATGGACCACATCAGAGACGATGCGGCAGTTCTTCTAGGGAATCCGTAACTCGTATAACCTTGTTTCATCAAATGTCGCAATGGCTAAACACAAAAGATCGAGAGATAACATTAAAGAAAAAAATCAAACGTAAGCCATGTCTTCTCTAAGCCATGACGAAATTAAAAGACAAACTTGAAAAAATAGAGAAAGACATCAAGGCCCTCGTCGCTAACCAAAAAAGTTGGAGGGAAGAAACAAAAAATAGCAAGACACTTAAGAAAGACGAAGTTGTTCTAGTACTAGAAAGAAAACTTGATGACAAACTAGACATCATGACCGAGAAACAAAAAGAGTTAGATGACAATATGACTGCGATGGCACAGAACATAAGCACCATGGCACAAAACCTGAGCATCATGACACAGAACCAAAATACCATAATGAAAATGTTACAAAAACTAAGTTCTAGTACAAACCATATCAGTAACTCAGATATGTTGGACCAGTATGTCAACAAAAATGAGAGCAACAAAATCGATCAAGACAATAAACAAGACAAGGAGACAAAATATCTTAGGGATGACCAAAATACCAATAATATATTTGATAAAAATGAGCTCGACCAAGATCATAATAAGATTCATGCCAGTGTCGTTGACAATAAGGACAATCCATACAATGACAAAAGATGGATTCTACAGTATGCAAAGGAATCCCACAAAAACAACAAACAAAAAGACCTATCCCACAAAATGATCAAATAGCTTCGATAAAAATAGATTTGGGATGGACCACATCAGAGACAATGCGACAGTTCTATTGGGGAATCCGTAATACCGCCTCGTTTCATCAAATGTCGCAATGGCTAAACACTAAGATCGAGAGATAACATTCAAGAAAAAAATCAAATGTAAGCCATGTCTTCTCTAAGCTTTGAGGACAAAGCTTCTCTAACGGGAAGGCAATGTTATATAAAAAAAATATAACATAATATATAAAATCATCAATATTAATACTAATGATTAATTAATTAATTAAATGAAAAGACATGCCTCTTAGTAAAGGCACGATGGGATTATATAGGACCCATCATTGTAAATGTAATATCGATCACTTACCTATCATATATTACATTTTTTACATTCTACTTAGCCATTTATGGATTTCTTACGTTACTTGTATTAGTTATTCGATTATTAAGGAACTTTGTTCCTCCAGATTTGGTTGGACTGTTAATAGTCGAATCTGACTTTCATTTTGAATGATAAATAAGAATAATATATTAGATGATAATGAGCTCAACCAAAATCATAATAAGATTCAAGTCAGTGTCGTTGACAACAAGGACGATCCATACAATGACAAAAGATGGATCCTACAGTATGCAAAGGAATCCAAGTCAAAGAAATCAAATATCGTAGATTCATCTTCTACCTTAACTGTTCTACCACCCTGGAGAAACCTAACTGTAATACTATCTGGCGACTTCGAGTGTGAGAAGCCTCAAGAGACGTCACTTCTCGAGATAACTCATTGTAAATTTGAGCATATAGATCTGTAAACAAAAACAAAACTCACAAAGAAGATCTTCACAATTTACTCAGCAATTGAAGAATGAAACATTGCAAAAGGCTTGCAGCTGTGAATGCTTTCATTAATCAAAAAAGTAATTCAGATAATAATTACAATGATGTAAAATGGCTTTAATAGCCACAAGCAATT
>LPNX010116215.1:899564-959082 GCA_001517045.1 Pseudotsuga menziesii
GTAAATAGACTAAATGGACTCCCGATTTAGACATGACTCCTGATTTAGACATATGACCAAATTTTGACAAGGGAGGATTAATAATCCTAACACTCATAAGGATAATAAAAGGGAAACATTTGGTGATGACATCCTAAGTATCGTGGGACAAGCGATTTCTAAAACAAAGCCTGATATGGTCAGTCACAAAAATATTCCTCGTATTCATGTACATGGAAAGTGGGACAACAACAATAAACGGAATAGAGTACAATTTCAAGTTACAAGTGAAGGGAAATTGACAAACTATTGCATAAAGACCAAACACATACCTAATGCAAGTTCTAAAACAAAAGACATAAATGAAGTAATGACGTTGTTTCAACACAAAACAAGAATGAAAAGACAACAACAATAATCTAAGCTTTGAGCACAAAGCTTTTCCTAAGGGGAAGGCAATGTTACAACAATAAAATAGTAATAAATAGGTAACTATTACTAAGAGTAATTAATAATATTAAATATAGTTTATGAAGAGAAGTGTGTCTTCAATATGTGATGGCCAAGCCATATTTGAGGCAGCCATATCCTTTGTAATCTATCATCAATGGAATTATATATATTTATACATTTAATTATTTGAAGATGGAACATCTTCCTCCCTAAACCCGGATACGGGCTAGCTTGACCCGGATACAGACTGGAATATTACACCAGATACGGTGTAACAGAATATAAACTCTGTACGCCTTCGAAGTCTCGCCATAACCAACAAGTGACCCCTTCTCTCCAGAACAGTTCAGCTTCTTCCTAGTGTCAGCATGAATGTGACAATAGCAGACACTTCCAAATATGCGCAAGTGGCTCACATCTAGTCTAGTTCCTGTGAAGACCTCCTCGGGTGTCTTCCTCCCCAAAGCTATGTGGGGACACCTATTCTGAATGTATACTGCGGTCCTGTATGCCTCGACCAAAGGAATAGTGGTAATCCCCGATCAAATAGCATGGACTTAGATGCTCCTACCATAGTCATGTTCCTTCTCTCTGCCACTCCATTCTGTTGCGAGGTATGAGGCAAAGTTTTAAAAACCGGAACCGAGAATCGAACCGGTTGAGCGTCAACTCAGACCAGAACCAGAATCTGTAATGAACCGGACTAATCAAAAATACAAAAAAATATACAATTTTAATGAAAAAAAAAGTGTACTTTCCAAGCTATGATTTAAATCCATTAGAAGCATAATATGCAAAGTCTACTCATATATATATATATATGGGTCATAGCACATATCTTAGATTCTGAAACAAAATACAATTTTAAGCCTACAGCCCGCACAAAAATTGTAAGCCTCCATTGCTCTAACTGCTCCAACCTCCAAGCTCCAACAGGCACAAAAGCTCCAACAGCAACAGCCACAGGCTCACAAAAAATCCAACAAATCTCTAACAGCTACAACCACAAATGCTCCAACTAATAGAAGAGAGAAGTGTGAGGCAAATGAGAGGGGGGGGAGGTGTATTTGTAGGTTCATTTTAGAGTTTATGAGTGTTTAGGGTTGGTTTTTTTAAAACAGGGAATTAAATCCCTTCACCTCGTCTGGGTTTGCAAAAAGACTATTGATGGAGCAACCGACCCATTTTTATTGGACTCGGCAGGTTAAAACCGGTCGGTTCAGGCATCTAACCGACCGATTTGTTACTGAACCAGTCCCCAATCCGGTTTTTCTGTCAATTCAATGTTCCAAATGGTTAGACCAGTCAACTTGGTCAATTTTGGTTCCGAGTAGGGCGGTTTTTAAAACACTGGTATGAGGCACTGTGTGCTCCTTGATCCCCTCTGCTGAGCAATACTCCAAGAACTCATCGAAGGTGTACTCTCCCCCATTCATCGTCCTCAAAACACGGATCTTCCTCCCTGTCTGGTTTTCCACGAGAGTCTTGAACTCTCGAAACAGCTCAAAGACCTCTGACTTGGCGTTCAGGAAATAGATCCAGGTCTTCCTGGAATAATCATCAATGAAAGTGATGCACTAGCTGTAACCATTGAAAGATTGGATACTCATAGGTCTGCAAACATCCAAATGCACTAAGTCCAAGGTCCCCTTAGACTTGTGTTCACTCTGTGGTAAAGGTCTCCTGATGTTCTTCCCCAACACACAACCCTTGCAATGGTTATGCTTCTCCTCCTGTACCTGAGGAACTCCAATGACAGCCTGTCTCAATTGCCTCAGTGCTCCATGGTGTAAGTGTGCCATCCTACTATGCCACAAATCACCATGACTGTTGTTGTTGTTGACTAGAGCCTTTGCAAACTCAAAGTGGTCTATACACCTTCCCGCTCCATAGCCTTTGGTATTGCTTCCACTATTTAAATTTCTGTTAATTAATTCCAGCAATGTAAATAAATCAGTGAGCTGCAAATCTAATCTTAAGTAAGGAAATCACTAGGATTTTGTTTATCTAGATTTGGGGTTTAGAAAAATTAGCATGGTATCAAGGCTCACACTCAGAAAAAGGAGGCAAATCTAAAATCTACAGTAACAGATCTATCACATTTGAGTGACCAACAGACAGATCTAGTGCAAATCTGGGGCTTACAGCAATAGATATTGGTGGGTGCTTAAAGGAATAAGCACACAACAGTTATTTTGTGCAAATCTAGCTATGGCAGCAACCAATCTTAGATTTGAAGACATATTAGATGGGCATCTAACTTCAGATTAAGGAAAGCAAGGGTAACTTTGCTTTTGAAGGAACGTGAACTTAGGGATATTGTGAAGAAGTTGTTATTGTACCAACAAATCCAGCTCAATTGGTAGCTCATGAGAAGAAAGATATTAAAGCCTAGAGAGTGATCGTGGATGCTATGAAAGATCACTTAATTCCTCATGTAATAAAGAAGACAACAACACATGCAATGTACAAATCTCTAGTGGAATTGTTCCAATGCGACAACATAAGCAGGAAGATGATCTTAATGAATAAACTCATAGATGTCCGAATGTGAAAATCTAACAATGTTACCAGCTATCTCATGAGGATCACTCAGATACATGATCAACTTGCAGCCGTTAGAGAGAAAGCAATCGATGCAAAGCTTGTCAGTGTGGCATTGAATGGATTCACCAAGCCTTGGGAAACATTTGTAAAAAGACTCTACGCTCAAGAGAAGCTTCCCACTTGGCAGAGACTTTGGGACAATTGCATCTAGGAAGAGACTCGGGAAGAGTCTAGGGCTCAAAACCATGGAGGTAGCGATGAGAACTTGGCCCTTGTCAACAAAGCAAGAAAGGGCAAAGGAAAGAGTTCTAGCAAGAAGGGCAACAGTGAGGGGAAGCCTTGTTGTCGCCTTTCACACACCTAGGTTACGTGGCAGAAATCTTCAAACCACTCGGTGTGTCCTTGGGGGCAAGTCTCGAGTCAAGGCTGTCACCTTGTTCTTGACTCCTCCGTTCAGGCTAACTCCTAACGAATCCAAGGGGGGTAGACCCTATTAAATTACTAAGGCTAATTACTTAGTGTGATGGTGTTATATTGATTAAGTTGTTTAAGAGTTTTGAAATTAACCAGTGGAAACAAAAGAGAACAAGATGCAAGATTTTAAGCAAATAAGCACAGTAATGACACTCAATATATATATAATCGAAAGAATTGATCAAATAAATCACCAGTGCCTTAAATGGAATCAACAGAGAAAATAATGTGCTTGCATGCACTTGAAAGAATGTTTTGAAAATGTCTCTTGGTAGATTTTAAATTAATGTGGAATGTGTATGAATTAAATTAGGCGAAAAGGGGACTCCAGATATACCCGAGGGGTACTTGGAGTATGTCCAAAAGTGAACTTCCACGGCTACCTGCAAGGTGTTTGTGGGCTGGAACGGAGTCTCGGAGACTATTGTTCATAACGCACCCGTCAAGGTGTGACAAAGATCGACGCCTCGAGGTCACTTTCCAGTTGTTCCCACTCCTTTGGGTATTTTGCCACCGTTTACAGTTCGTTCGAGGCATTGGATTTTCGCCTGATGGTTTGTCAATTTGGGAGGTTGTTGTTTAGGATTAAACACCCTTGTAACCTAGGGTCTAGGGTTACCAACTTACTTCTAAACTTGCAGACAATTAGCTTTAGTAAAGTACAGAAAGAAAATAGGAAGAAATATTGAACTCACCCGATTACCGACGGTTGATCCAAGCTTGATCTTCTTCCGCTCTGCTTCTCTCCAAAGCTTTCAGGGATGCACCTCCTTCACCTGCAAAGAGCAAATTCTCCAAGTACAGTCTTATACATGTATATATGACAGGTTAGATAAACAATATATCTAGTGCTTAATCAAATATATTCGTCAACCATGATACATGAAAGAGACTCAACACAAAGTTGGAAGAAGAATTCTCTTTATTAACAATGAGTGAATGAGATAAGAGTACAACCCAACGCCTGAGACAAGGACTCCTCTGCAACCAAAGGACTCTGAGTTCTGCTGCTCCAAGACTTCTGAAGATATACCACCAGCATAACTTTGCTCTCCAAAATTGATTCCTTAATGCCCTCCCCAAGGCCTCTATTTATACTTTGGGAAATAGAGTAGTTTTTGTCTCAGGCGTTGGGTTGTACTCTTATCTCATTCACTGATTGTTAATAACGAGAATTCTTCTTCCAACTTTGTGTTGAGTCTCTTTCATGTATCATGGTTGATGAATATATTTGATTAAGCACTAGATATATTGTTTATCTAACCTATCGTATATACATGTATAAGATTGTACTTGGAGAATTTGCTCTTTGCAGGTGAAGGAGGTGCATCCCTGAAAGCTTTGGAGAGAAACAGAGCAGAAGAAGATCAAGCTTGGATCAACCGTCGGTAATCGGGTGAGTTCAATATTTCTTCCTATTTCCTTTCTGTACTTTACTAAAGCTAATTGTCTGCAAGTTTAGAAGTAAGTTGGTAACCCCAGACCCTAGGTTACAAGGATGTTTAATCCTGAACAACAGAACTGGCGATTTTGCTGGGGAGGTTGAGATAGTTGGGGTGGTTAATGATTAGGGCCCAACTAATCTCCAGTAATCGTGATTTATATTTTTTAATGTCGAATGGAGATGTACGCGACTATTAATATAGGCAACCCACGTATGACACGCAAGTTGCTTAAAGGAAACCCGCGTATGCTGATGTACGCGGGTTGCAATGGAGATAGTCGTGTACAGTACGCGAGTTGTCAACGGGAATAGTCGCGTACATACGCGAGTTTCAATGAAGATAGTCGCGTACGCCAATCAACATTTAGAAAAATAATATGGCAAGCTGGTTGAAGGGTAAATGCATCTCATGTCATGCCCATTTATAGTGTTTTGGCAAACTTCAATCCTAAAATGTCCTTTTGTGTACCAACATAAGGAATGTCGGCACTCGGACGGAGAAGTGCCATTTGGGTTGATAACAGAGGTGAAGACTAATTAATCTAGTCACTCAAGTGCTTTTGATGCAACTTGACTGATTGGACGAACCGCAACCAAGTACAAAGCATACACACTGGAGCCTTTGTTGTTTTTAGTTAATTTTAAAAGAGGTGTTCTTATTAAAAAGAAAACTCTCCAGGAACCTCTTTCGGTCCAAGTGGACCTCAATCGAGGAATCAAGAAGAGGTTGATTTTATTATGATTACTAAAACAAATGATGATAACAGATAAAGCATAAACAGATAAGCAAACCACAATTTTCTAATTAGACTACCACGACCCTTTCTTCACCTTTCAGCTCAAAAGGAGGCTCGTGGGGTAAGTATTAAAATTACTTTGAAACCACCAAATATGGAATATGACAATGACTATAAGTCAAAGTATACTACCCTGCAGATTAGAACTACACTAGATTGAAAAAAGATAAACAAAAGGTAAAAAATGACACGGACGCAAATCGCCCCAGGGGGGATGGTGAACAGGCCCGAAAGAGCCTATTCGAAGAAGTTCTTCTTTTTATTAGCAGCAATTACAATATCAGCAAACTGAAATTAATCCACTTGGTCCTTATATGGAATGAGACCAACGTTTACAAATTGCAAAAATTTGAAATTTTGGAAGACGGAGACCCCCTGGGGGGTTTCGAATGGTCCAAAAATGCTTTCCGGACAGTGCCTCCTCCTCTTTTTTGTTACACCTGCTAAAAACCAGCAATCTTATCACAGTTAAATATGCCCAAAAGTACTTTGAAAGCACTTTTGGATGAACAAACTTTTTACCCAAAAATTCTAAGTTAAAACTAGTTTTTAAAGAAGCGGAAAAAGAACCAAGGAAAGCAAGCTTTCCTTGGGATCTTGGCCTGCTTTTGGGGCAGCCAATATGAAGCACTTAAATTGCTGAATATAACTTTTTAGATTCTAAGGAAACAACCATGCATTCAACAAGCTTTAGATCTACTTTCACAGCCTTGAAAAATGACAATTTTCCCTAAAACTAGATCTAGAAGGCTTGTAAATTTTCTTTTAGGAATGAGATATAGTTTATGAACTTTAAGGCAGCAAGATTTATGTAAAATAAACTCTGAAATTGATAGATCTAAACAATTTTAAAGCTGCAAACAAGTAACCGGACTAATTTTAGAAAAATTTGGAGGAAGAGGAAAAGAAGAGCATTTGTTGCTGGAAGCCTTGAAGATCAACCGTGGAGCTTTCAGGTGGAATGTCGAGGGACTATGCCTTTGAATGGTTTTGGAAAGAGTGAAGAAGCAAACTAGATCAGCATCCTCTCCAAGCTAGGAAACTGCAACTGAATCCAAAAACTTGCCAAAATACTTGTGAGATCCAGTTAATACATACATAGAGATTTCAAAATAACATGCATATCAACTTATAAAACATGCTGAATCTAGATCTCTAAACATGCATCAAAAAGAAAAGAGATGGCCAATAAACTTATTAACAAACTCCTTTCCTGTCAAGATTATAATAAACTTATCATCAATCTTAGCAATTAATCCACAAACAATCAACAAATTATGAACATAGATACAGGTTACCTCAGTAAAACAAGGCAATGCTCATCCACACATACAATGACATGACACCATCTTGCCTCCAAAGCTTCACTTTATTCCAATAGCAAAAGGTATTACACAGTATTACAACAGCAATAGCTCCTCAATCCAACTCTTACTAACTCGGAAAGGAGGCAGCCATGCTTTATTTATACAAAAACTTGAAACCCCAGCCCAAAGGGGGCCCAAATCCCAAGGAGATAGACAACTGCAGCTGAAGGAGTCCATCAATGCCTGATCTGAAACTGAACTGAGCTTCTATTGAGTCTGAATATCAATCGGGGGGCTGATTGAGCCGACACATCGACCTACTGAGTGAATCATCAACCACAGAGCTCCCAGAAGAGCCCACACGTGTGGAGGAGAGATAGAGGGCGCAATTCCCCATAAAGGAAGCTGAAGTTCAACTCTGGATCCACCCAGATCACCTCATTCAGTCAAATATTTGTTAGATCCAGTCAATCTGGTGCCGATGAAACTGATTTCAATCAAATTGGTTGAGAATCCATTGATCTAGGATTTTGGATTTGCTCCATTATTCATCAATTTATTAATTAAAATAATCAATAATTGATTTTTTGGGGCTTTCTGACCTGAGCGATGGAGAATCACTCAAAACTAGGAAATAGTGGGTCTATAGGTTTATTGGGTGCTCTTAGCTTGAAAATGAGCACCTACATGACTGAATCTGACTTCCGAGCCCACTTTTATTACAAAACCAATTTTTCCAATTAAACTATTAAAAAATAGCCTAAGTTTTGGAAAAATTAAATTTTAATAAAAAACACTGAAAAAATTTTAAAAAAATTAAAACCTAGGGGAACTTAGACATGTTCATATGACTCGACAATAATGCCTATCATGTTTATACATTGACACACAGACTCTAATAACCTCACTAGGCCCAAATGCCAAGCCGACCACCCCAACTTTGGAGGTATGGAGTGAAAAACTCAGAAATTATCAATCGTTTATTCAACAATTGATAATAACCAAGAGAAAAAACACCCTGGGCTGATCGGATTGACAAATGAGGTCTAGGAGACCGAGTCTTTTACAGACACTATCATGCTAGAACAATTTATTACAACTCCCACAAGGGGTATGAACATGTGATATAGTACAACAAAGCTTCCCAGAAGCAAGACTGAAGGTCTTCTGAAGTCCGAACAAGTTATCCTTGTCCAGTTCACCAGGCTCACTTCATAAAAAACCACTAAGTACAACTTAGGTGGTAACAAGCCTCACGGCCAGGAAAGAAGGACTTGAGTAAAATCAAGTGTTTTGTGTGCCACAAGAATGGGCACTATGCATCTCAGTGTCCAGAAAAGAAGAAAGGTAAAGAAAAGACGCAGCAAGTAGAGCAACATCTATAAAGACTCCATTGAATAAGTTTGTTGCAAAGTTTGAGAGTGATTTCTCCCCAGTTTCCTACCTTTGCACCAACATAGTTGCTAGGAGTGCATGGTACTTGGACAGTGTTGCATCACGTCACATAACAGAGGCATGGGAGCTATTCAGCAAATTGACAGAGACGGAATCAAGGATCCATGTGGAGCTTGGTGATGATGCCAAGCATGCAGTAAAGGAAGAGGAAGCAGTTTTGTTGCAACTTGAATCATGAGGTTCATTTGATGCCCAGAATGTGCTATATGTACCAAGACTAAAGAAGAACTTGCTCTCAGTCTCAATTATGGAGGATAGGGGTTTTGTCGTTATCTTTCACAAATGGAAAGTATTCATATATACAGAGGGAGTTAACCCTGACATAGAAGTGAGGATTGGGGTTAGAGAGGGAAACTTATACAGGTTGCAAAGGAAGCTTGTTCAAGATTTGGTACATGAAAGTGACGACATGTGTGAGTTACGACACGGGAGGATGGGTCACTTGCATTACAAGGCGATGTCGATTTTGAGGGAGATTGTCACTGGTCTTCCAGATTTCAGTGTTGAGCAACAGAGAGTATGCAAAGGGTGTGCACTAGGCAAGAATGTCAAGACTGTTTTTCTAAGCAATGAAAGTAGGTCCAAGGGGATCTTGGATTTTATTCATTCAGATGTATGTGGGTCGATGTCCATAGTATGTGTAGGTGTTGGAGCAGTAACACATCCTTAGTATATAGTTTAGACCTTAGGCTAACCTGATTTTCACAAATTTCATTAATGTACTATGGTTTAGACTTAGGAGAGTTAATCCAGCAAAATATCTGGTTAACTTGGCCTATTTACACCTACAACAATGCCTGGTTTGGTCAACCTAACCCATGTGCTCCCTCATTAATGCATTGGAGCACTACCTCATTGATTTGTGGGGCCTTGGCTTGAATAAGTGCGCTTGGGGTGAATCTAGCCTGTTTTATCTCTCTGAGGAGCATTTATTGCCACCTAGAGCACCCCACTTGCCTCTATTTCCTCACCCACGCATGCCTTGGAGTCTTTAATGACCCAGCACACCTCACCAACACTCACACATCAATTCGAGTCTATTTGGGCTGAGTTGGGTCTCCATTGGTCCACCTAGGGGGGGGTTGAGGTCATTTTCCACATTGACACATGTACAACTCCTATTGGCTTCCAGAGCCACTCGAATTTGTCCATTGTATTATAAATGATGTATGATAATAATATGACAAGTAATCAACACCTTTCACATGTGTTGTTCTAGCTATTTTCTGTCTCTTTGTTTTCTCTGCATTTATTGTCAAACACTTCATGTGTGAAGTTTGTTCTAGCTCCTAGATCTAGTTTGAGAAGCAATTTCTCACAGTAGGGAGCATCATACTATGTGATGTTCATTGATGACTTTTCTAGGAAAACCAGGATCTTCTTTATGAAGACCAAAGATGAGGTCTTCGGTTGACTCGAAGAGATCAAGGCTCATGTGGAGAACTTGACAAGAAAAAAGATCAAGGTCTTGAGGTCAGATAATGGGGGAGAGTACACCTCAAATGACTTCAAGTATTTCTGCAAGGAGGAAGGTATCAAAAATGAGAAGGAAAACTCATACAACCCACAAAAAAATGGGGTTGCAGAGAGAAAGAACCGGTCCATTATGAGTTGTGTGAAGGCTATGAGTCATTATGAGGAACTGCCTATGTTTCTTTGGGCAGAGGCATGTAACATAGCAGTGTATTTGCAAAACATGAGTCCTCACAAAATATTAGGGGACAAGACCCTTGAGGAAACATTCACAGGAGTGAAGCCAAAGATCAAGCATCTCAGGATCTTTGGTTACCCAGTTTACAGCCATGTACCTGTGGAGAAGAGGATGAACATAGAGCCATCAGGAGAGAAGGGCATATTTGTGGGGTACAATGAGGCCTCGAAGGCTTACATGATCTTCATGCCTAAGTCGAGATGTTAAGTTCGAGGAGAACTTGGCATCTAGGAAGTCTCATAAGTTACCATTAGAGGTAGAGGATGAAGTGTATGAAGCTTCAAAGGGAGAACAGAGTTCAGGTGAGGAGTGAGCTCCTTCCAACTCTGTCAAGAGACCCAGATGGTTTGAGCAAATAGTGAGGGAGCTCGAGGAGCATGTTGAGGCTCTTAGGAGATCATTCAGGGAGAGTAGGCCTCTAAGGAAGTTTATGAACTATATGACATTGATAAGTAGCATCATTGATTCCAAGCCTTCCATTTTTGAGGAAGCGGTTGACCAGTAGGTTTGGAGGGATGCCATGGTGTAGGAGTACACCTCTATCATGAAGAACGATGTTTGGGATATTGTGCCTGGACCAAAGGGGAAGTCTGTGGTGAATTCCAAGTGGCTCTTCAAGATTAAGCATGTTGCAGATGGCAGCATTGAGAAGTACAAGGCGAGGTTTGTTGTTAGAGGATTCTCTCAAAGAGAGGGAGTGGACTATAAAGATACATTTACTCCATTCGCCAAATATGATTCCATTCGAGTTGTGATATCTATTGCCTCAGTCATGAGGTGGAGGATTCACCAGATGGATGTGAAGACAGCCTTCCTCAAGAGTCAATGTTATCATTAAGGAAGTATATATAGAGCAACCTCAAGGCTTCTTGGTACATGGGAGTGAGTCTCATGTGTGCAAGCTTAAGAATGCCTTGTACAAACTCAAACGGGCACCCAGGGCGTGGTATTCCAGGATTAACAGATACTTGCAAATCATGGGCTTCACCAAGAGTGAGACGGATCCCAACTTGTACTTCATACTTGTTGGATATGAGCCACTCCTCTTGGTGATGTACGTGGATGATTTGTTTCTCACAAGTGCAGAGAAGCTTATAACAAGGTGCAAGACAAATTCAACCATGGAGATCGAGATGAAGGACATTAACTTGATGCATTATTTCTTGGGGTTAGAGCTATGGCAGAAATCGGGCGAGATATTTCTTGGTCAAGGGAAGTACATAGTAGAGATCCTAAAGAGATTCAAGATGGAGAACTGTAGACCAATGACTACACCTATAATGACCAACCTAAAGAAGGTTCTTGCTTCATATTCAGAGTTGGTGAATCCTAGAGTATACAAGCAGTTGATATGATCCTTGATGTATTTGGTCAACATCAAGCAAGATATAGTTTTCGCTGTGAACACCTTGAGTCAGTTCATGGTGGAGCTGACGAAAGTGCATTGGGTAACAGCGAAGCATGTGCTCAGATATTTGAGGGGCACAGTGGAGCATGGATTGAGGTATCTTGGAGGTGATAAGAGTGAGGGTGCAAGGTTTATTCAAACTCAGAATGGGCAGGGAGTGCATCATATTGGAAGAGCACCTTTGGTTGCTACTTTAGCTTGGGCTCAACAATGACTTCTTGGTTCAGCAGGAAGCAAACTTCCATAGCACTCAGTTCAGCAGAGGCAGAGTACATGGCACTGAATATGAGGAGTTGTGAAGTTCGTTGTCTTCGCAAATTGGCTGCAGGATTATTTGATAGAGAGTTGAAGCTTACGGTGACTCACTATGATAATCAGAGTTGTATCAAACTCTCTGAGAATCCAATATTCCATGACATGTCCAAGCATATTGAGATCAAATATCATTTCATCCGAGATAGGGTAGACGGAAGCAATCAATCAAATTGTGAACATTCTCACCAAAACCTTGGTGAAAGAGAAGTTTGTTTTCTTTGGAGATGAACTAGGAGCAATGGAGAATACGTTCCTCGCTAAGAGGAAGTGTTGATGTTTGTCGCTCAAACAGGTATCTCCACATGTGTTTGTGTCTATCCTGTAGAGATCGTCATTAATACCTCTCAGGAACCTTGGAAATTCACCTCATTAAAGTCGATTATTAAAGTGAATGACTTTTTAGATTAATTGAGGTTAATTTAATAAAGTGCCTAAGTTTTTGGCACTCGTGAATATAAGTTAATTAATTGAATTTTAGCCCTTCATCTCAACTGAGTGAGATCTAATCTCAGCCATTGAAGTTATGGTTTTGGTTCATCTCAAGAGATAAAAGGAAGCCAAAGTGAGAGGAAAAGACTCAAGAAAAACTCAATTGAGAGTGTGGAGGACTTCCACTTGTCAGATTTGGCAGAAAGAGAATATTGCACCAACAAAGGACCTTTGTGCAGGGAGGCCGTACAGCAAAGGCAAGGGGGTTGTTGCAGAGGGCCACAGTAGCAAGGACGTACAGCAGAGCCGCACATGCCAGGCCATACAGCCATACAGCAGCACACAGCAGATCCGTATGCCCGTACATCCCTATAGCATCGCACAGGAGTGCTCGTACAGCCATCGTCATACAGCAGCATATGGATTCCGTGGATACCATACGGAGGCCGTATAGGCCATACGGTACAGCAGCAGGCAGGGGTGTTTTCACAAGGGCGATTTTGCTGCAGGAAGTTTTCTCAGGGAGGCAGAATTTGCCAGGTTTGCAGATTGTATTCTCAGGGCCATTTTCCCAGTAAGGTAGCCCCTGTAAGCTTGGAAATTATTTAAATGAAAATCTGCTTTGAAGGGCAGAAATTCTGTGTATGTGTTTTTAATATTTATTGAGTATATCTGTTTTTATTGGTATTGTACTATTGTTTCCACTATTTAAAATTCTGTTAATTAATCCCAGCAGTGTAAATAAATCAGTGAGCTGCAAATTTAATTTTCAGTAAGGAAATCACTAGGAATTTGTTTATCTAGATCGAGGGTTTAGAAAACTTAACAACCAGGACTTAGCAACATAGGAGCAAATAATATACCCTGATTGATGGGTCTTCAAAAGCTTGTTTAGCTTCACTGGTCCACTGAATTTTCCGTCCTTTTTCAAGCATTGTCATCATGGGCTTTGTGATTTCAGTGTTTGGAACAAACCTTCTCACAAGGTTTGTTTGCCCAAAGAAAGATTTGATGGCCTTCTTGTTTCTGGGTAAAGGTATCTGCTAAATTGTTTGAACTCAAACAGGATCAACCCTAAGCTTTAATACTGTCCTTATTCACAATATGCCCTAAAATCTTGCTTCCAATAACTCCAAAAATAATTTCTTTGGATTTAAAGAGATGCTCAATTCTCTGCACCTTTCAAATATTTATGGAGATACTCAACGTGATCCTTTCATTGCTCGGAGCAAACTTGAAGATCATCTTGGTAAACCACAATGACCTTGTTGATTATATCAGCAAATGCATAATCCATTGCTTGCTGAAATGTGCACCAGCTTTTATAAAACCAAAAGGAATCCATATGTAACCAAAAGTTAAAACTACCTCATGGGCTGGTAAATGCTTTGTGCATGTCTTCTTCTGCAACCAACACCTGATTGTAGAGTGAAATCAATCAAGCATGGACATCATCCATGCACCTGTAACCTTCTACAATAAATGATCTGTTGGGAAGCCAATAAATGATCTGTTGGACAGCAGATAATTGTCTTTCAAAGACATCTTATTCAAACTTCTGAAATCAATTTACAACCTAATCTCGCCATTCTTTTTCCTGACTAGTACTCTGTTAGCCACCCATGTAGAATACTTGATTCTCATCACAAAGATTTTGCAACTCCTTTTGAATAAATGGGGGAGCGTTTGAATTAATGGGCCTTTTGCATCTGTCTGAAGGGCTTGGCATCTGCATTCAAAGGAAGGGCCTGCTTGATAACACCTGTCCTGTATGTCTTCAATTCATCATAATTCCAATTGAATACATCTTAGAATTCTTTTACCAAACCTTCAATCTTCTTTCTTTATGGGCTGCAAGCTTTACCAATCTTGATCATTTTTTAACTTGCTTTAGTGCTGACAATAATCTTGAGATAAAATATTGCTGGCATGTCATCTGCTTGATTAATGTTGTCATTAAACCCAGCAGCTAAATTTACCTTCTCCTTTCATTCTAGCAACTTAATTAATTCAGTCTGTTACCGCTAAATCTTGCACTTGAGATACCAAGTCCAAAGATCAGATGCAAGACTAAAGGTAGCTCAAGAAGCTTGTCACTGTCACCTCAACAAAGCCTTTTCCCACTTCAGACTGGCTCTTCTCTAGTACAAGGGGGATGACCCTAGGGATAGAATTACCAAAGCTTTGGCAAATCAAGGCATGGGAGAAGTGAAGAGTTGCTTTAATCGAACAGATTTTTAATAAATTGATTTAATTTATTTTAGTGATGGTTGATGAGGCAAGCCGCAAGACTAGTGCCCAATTTTCCAAAGGGCAGAGTGAGTCATGAAGTAACAAAGAGAATTGAATATGGATGATAAATGAGAGTAATAGTTGCTGTTATAACATCCAGAAAATTACTAAAGATGGCAGATTTAAATCGTTGAAAGTAAAAGTGACTTAGGACCTCCCAAAGGTGCCTATTATCTATGCACATTTAATAACAATAAGATGTGATCCTACTTTAGGCTGAAAATCCTTAAGATATTTTGCAATGAAATGACATACAATAAATCTTTCAACCACATAATAAAAATAGCAAAGCCTTTATTGAAATTTTACCTAGGAACTGTTTGTCCATTCATGCCTTGGGGGGGGGGGCAAGGACACTTTAAAAGTGGTCCCTAGCATATTTAAAAGGTGAGAATGACTTTATTTAATAAAGTGGCCTTTTAAAGTGAGTTTGAGTTATAACTATTTTAAAATTGACTTTATGAGAATTAAAAGGTGGTGTGCATTAAATTCTCATTTAATATTTAAAAAGTAATTTTTAATGAGGAAATGAGATGAGCCCTAGATCTCATTTAGTTGGCTTTTAATCTAAGCCATTGATTTGAAGATGGAAGTTACTCAAACAAAAACACTTGGGAAAGGCAAACCTAATTCATTGTTCACATTCCAAGGAGAGAATTTTTGGAGAGAAGAGAGCAAGATAAGAGAAGAACATAAGGGTTTGAAGAGAATTCATTTTCCAGAAATTGAGAGAGAAGATAAGATAATTTTATTAATGTCCACTAATGACCACAAAGTAGGTGAACGGGACTGTCGGCTACAATGATGTCCATGCATGTGGGAGGACCTAACGATCCCCCTTTAAAAGAAATACAATTCAATAAGTAAAATAGAAGTAAAAGTGTGAAAGCGAGTGGGTTGAAGTATGGAAGGACTATCGGCCCAGTCACAACGCCATAACCCTGCACAGGGATGGAGAAGTTCTGGTGGGACAGATCCCGGAGCCAAAACGACCAAGGAAGGTCTAGTACTCCTAACATCCGAGGCTGAAAGATGAAAACTGAGGGAAGTGCAAAAGTGTCTGCTGGCCCGAATGGGAACTGGTGCGCGCAGGGCGACCCTGGAGTGTTGTCGATGAGGTCTAAAGGATCTTGTATGCCTCTCGAAGGGAGGTCCAATACGAAGCTGTCACTGGGATCGCGGGGGTCGACATCCACAAATCTTTACCGATCGGGAGACTGGATCAAAATCTAAGTCGGTAGATCTCTTGGTTCCCCTGGAAGTTGATATCACGCTGAAGAATGTCGTGATCCTTTGTGTGGTATCGGATCTGGGGGGGCTGAAGGACCTGCGCTCGAAACCCGAAAGCCTCCTGGAGATAAAGTGCTAAACATCTATGGTCGATGTATCTGAACTGTCTAACATTGAAACATAGGAACAACATAGGAGTTTCGCGAGGCTTTGGAAGCCCAATGTGAGCATACAAGTCAAAATTGCCAAATTAGCATCAAACCCCCCTAGGTGGGCCAATCAAGCCCCAAATCAACCCAAACAACCACGAATTGCTGACTGGACGTGGCTGAAGTGATGTGGGTTAATGATTACACCTTCGACAGCGTGGGTGTGGAAATCTGGGTGGTTTAGAGTCTATTGGAAGTAGATCGGCTGACAAAATCTGCCCACTTCTTTGCTATTTCTTCAAACTATTCAGCATCACAGGTAGCGGACTTATTTTTCAGAAAAATTTTCAGACTCCATGGACTACCACAAACCATTGTCAATGACCGTGACAGTAAATTCACTAGTGCCTTCTGGCAGGAGCTTTTCAGATTAGTGGGGACAAAACTAGCTACTAGCACAAGTTATCATCCTCAAAGTGATGGGCAGACAGAGATAGTCAATAAATGTACCGAGGGATATTTGAGAAATTATGTAGCAGGGCAACAGAAGACATAGATTGAATGGCTACACCTAGGGGAGCACTGCTATAATACTACTCACCATATGTCTATTGAGATGACTCCTTTCAAAGCTTTATATGGCTATGAGGCACTAAATTTTGCAGATTTAGTCTTCAGAGACAGCAGAGCACCTAAGGCAAAAGATTGAGTACAGGACAGTCAGGATATTCTTAAAGTTTTAAAAGAGAATCTAGAGGCAGCTCAAAACCAGCAAAAGTTATATGCGGACCAACACAGAGTCGAGCGTAGCTTTGAGATAGGGGACTTGGTATACTTACAGCTACAACCTTACAGGCAATCTTCACTCAAGAAAAAAGGGGCGGAGAAGTTGAAACCCCGCTTCTACTTGAGCACCAAAGGGGCAATCTTCTACTTGAGCACCAAAAACAACCGCTAACCTATTTAATTCCCATAGGTTCGAGCGGGTACTACATGAAAAGGGAATTGACTGAGGACATATGATACCAGGAGCATAACAGAGCATTCATTCAGTATTAAGTCATCAGTATGGTAAAGAAAGCCTTATTTCTTCAGGCTTAAAGTCAACGAGAAATTAGAATTGCATGCATGCAAAAGTAAAGAGCAAACCCTAAAAGTACATGCTAAACTACATAAGGGTCATTGAACCAAACGGATCATCTATGATTATTATTATTGAGTTTGGTTTCTAAAGCAGCAGCAACAGGTACCGCGACAGCAAGTTGGGGTTGGAGATGAAGGTCTTCAGCTAGCAAGGGGTTTCGGCAGCGAAATCTATCTGCCCTAATCGCTTCAGGATAGATCATCCAGGTCTATCATCATTTATTCATCATATTCATTCTTCTTCTATGATCCAGCATACAGAGAGAGATTTATTGCAAGTCACGTTTTGCAGCTGGGGAACAGCTGGACATCCTCAGAATAATACGTTGGGACTCAGAATCTCGGTCTTTCTTATGCATGTCATCACTATCCTTCTCGGTAGACTCACCACACTCTATTGGGTGATTATCAGTCCATTATTTACATATCCGGAGCAGCTAGCAGCATAATCGTGCAAGAGGGGAGATGTCACCATCCAGAGCATATCAATCTAGAGGCATCCTAAAGAGGTCAAAACCTGTGCATGCTTCATCCTACCTCTTCGGGAAGCTCATACCACTACACCTGGAAAGTTTCAGCAGCAACAGACACTTCCTCCCTCAAAAATGTCAAGATCAGCAGAAGGAGGGCATTCTTTTAGTTGGGCGTCAACTGCTGGAGTGGAGCACTATCTTCTTATCTTCCAGGCCTAACCGGCATACATCTCATCTATTGACAGCCTATCAGCATTATTATCAGTGGTATGTGTATCTTTTCTCACTCAAAATCTTTAGGGCCATTTGGCACGGCGCTTTTGCATGCACATTTTATTTATCTTTCTAGCACAAATTGAGCATCTGAACAACAAACCTATTACCAAAGTACAATAGAATATCAGTTGGGATATTACAGAAGAACAGGTTTTCCCTTCGAGGTTTTTCCTGGACCATTTTGGTTAAAAATATGAGTTTTAAATTTCGTGTGTTGACTGATTTAATTTTCTGAGTAAGAAAAGTAGGGCTGTATTAAAAAAATTTGAGTTGAAAAAATTGAAAAAATATCTCGTGTTTCAAGTTTACAGTAAAAAAAAAAAAAATTGATGTACATGCATGATGGGGTTTGGGCATTAAACCATATGCAGTGACTGAAACTGAAACCAGGTTGGGGTAACAAAAAATTTCAGCCTTGGAGAGAATGCACCTCATCCAAAGCCTTTTTCCAAGAGACAAAACTGCCCCTTACCATGAAACCCTTTTGCAATAGCTTGATGTAAAATTTTCAGCACTTAAATCAGCCAAGAATGGAAGATGGGACGCCAAACATTAGATGAAGCTTCACTTATCACATTACCATTCAAAAGAATTTCATTACAAGCCAAAACCAAGAGAACTAGTGTCTCTTCAAACAATCAACGACCAAAAAATTAGGAGGGGCCCATCTTATATAGGCTTGGATCCCAAACCCTTCTCAAATAGAATAATAATATCCTTGAGTTAGATCCTAGATCTCTCCGAGGGAGGTATACACAATAATATCCTCCAACTACCTCTAGACAAGTCAAAAACCCTAGAACAATAAAATAATCTGACAAAATGGACAAATTAGTGGGGATGCCACATGTCCTTATCCAATGCAAAACGCCCTCGATCGTCATTTGACCTTGTAAAATCATCCATAGAACTACATAGACTTGTCTCCAAAGGTGCACCATCCAAGAAGCCTCCAAAAATATGATAAAATACTCCACAAAGGGGAGCGCTCCACTAGAACCATGATGAACCACGCCAAACATACCAAAAATTACTAGGGTTTAGTCCAGAAATAAGTCAATGTAACCACCCTTGCCTCAACATGTGTGCAACAATAATAAAATAATTGGAAGTAATCCATTGGAAGACCTCAAACATAGTGCATGTAATAAATGAGTGAGAGAACACTTCCATATTCTAGGTAGTCAACAACATAGTAGACCATATCATACCCAAAGATGCAATTAAAGAGCTAGGCTGTTTACTTCAAGGACTAACCAACTTGTCCCCAAATAGAAAATAACATAGAAATGTGCCCAACATCCAAATAATTATTATCCCATCATCAAGAAGTAAAACGACCTCAATATGTGCACATGAATACTAAACGAACTCCCCAAATTAGTGCTATGAAGAGTGCACCCTAGGGATATGTGTGAAGGAAGTGGGACGATCTCCAATATGGACATAAGAGGTCTCAAAACCATATGCAACCTCATGAAACCAGGTGCATGTGCCATTATCCACTATCCAAACCAAACGCTTTCATGTGGAGCAACTTAGAAAACTGTGCATAAATGGTCCCCATGCCTCAAAAAATGTGTCAAAGTGATAACCAAGGGGAAATGTTCTACTCCATCAAGTAACCAACCACTCAAAACATGCCACACTATTGTTAAGCTGTCAATATCGCAAACAGCAAAGCTTCATACAGACTACTAAACATTCAAGACTAGAAAAGCGAAATCACAAATTACCTGGTTAAGCATCCATTTAAGGCCTACTGCAGCTGTGCATTCATTCTTGATAGAACTGCTGGTCCAGTCCAGATTGTAAACTGTATCTAATGTGTGAGAAATAATCGAGAAATTTTGTCGTCTTTCTTTCACTGAAAAGATCTCTCCATGTGAACTAATATTAGGATGGCTATTCAGTAATGTTTCAAACCACCCACTGCCAGACCTCTGCATGGATAATATAGCAAAAAAATGCACAGGTGTGCAGGCACATTCATCCCTGACAAAGCAATAGCAAGTCGAAATACTCATGAGACCCAATGGAATGCAAATAAAAATAGAAGATATGGACAAAATCTCTGCATGGAAAACAATAAATGTAGATTCCTACCTCGTATGTGTCCTGGGAAGAGGAAAGTGTAAAGAAACACTTTCTTCTAATCTGCTAACTGGCTTTTGGCAAGGAATTTTATCCAGAACTTGTCTGAGTATATATCTTGATTTGACATTCATATTTCTTTGTCTAACGCAGACAGAGAACATGTACAGACCACATATTGTCATAAAAATAAGAAATAACACCCGCCATATTAGGAGTGGTTTTTTGGATGACTTTCCAGCTAGCAAATCCTGCACAGAAAATAAATAATTTTATGACAAGGCTAGCTGGGTTTAGATGCACAGGGCATCTTCTCAACTGGACTTGAAGTCTGATGTATCAAGAGAAGCCAAATATAAGTTATATAACAATGTAAGCTAACAACGAATAACTAAATTACAGAAAAGAAAAAGAAAAAGAAAACGTGGACCTCTATGTATCAGAAAATTGAAATCTATATTTGTATTAATGTCCAATAAAGACCAAACTAGGCCAAAGTGACCAGAGATTACATCCTTCAAAGAAGCCCATAAAAGAACAAGGTGGGGTACAGAGGTCTTCTAAAAGAAATAAAATAAAAGGAGTACAAAAATAGGAAATGAAACAACATAGCCTGGAGGTATAAAAACCCTGAAAATGGAATAGACCCAGTGATGAGCCAAAACCAGGGTTGAAATACAACTGATACCAAAGGAAAAAGGGCACTCATGCTACTCATGCTCTAAATAGGAGAAAAATGTGGACCTCTAAATTATCAGAAAATTGAAATTTTTACTTGTATTAATGTCCACTAAAGATAAAACTAGGTCAAATGGACTAGAGATTACATCCTTCAAGAGAAGGCCATACAAGAACAAGGCAGGATACAAGCAGCCCCCTAAAAGAGATAAAAGAAAAGGAGTACAAGAACAGTAAAGGAAACAGCATGCACTTTGATGGTGCTAGGGATAGAAATCAATCAGGTGCCAGTGTGAGTTTTACCTCTCCTTTAGGAACAGTCATTGTCTTTTTCATTCAGGTTAGGATTTAATTGCACTATTAATATATCGAAATATGATGTTTTACTTTTAGGTCTTGACTCTTAATCTTGGTAAAGATTTAAAAATTAAAGTTTTGAAAGTTCATGGTGACTCTGATTTGATTGTACAGTAGGTTAGAGAACAATGCCGAGCTATAAACCCAAGGCTTAACCTATATAGAAATGTTGTGTTGGATTGTATACAATTGTTTGATGCCTTTTCAGTTGAATCGTTCCTAGGGAACAGAATCAACAGGCAGATGCCATCACTTCATCAGTGACTAATTTCCAGCCGAGTCCTATACCATTGAGCAAATATCAGTTGGAAGTGGTTTACCGACCCTCTGGACCAGATAACATTGATAATTGGCAGGTACTTAACAATGATAAGCATATTTTGCAATTTATGATGGGTGCTTTTGATCCTGTGTTTAGTGTGAGGGATGAGACAGCAAACCAGGACCTATTGCAACTTAGAACCAACAAAATTCGAAGGGGCTTGATTACTTTGCAAGAGAATTTTGACAGAGATGATCACATTAAGGTACATATGAAGCTGACAAGTATTGCTTCTGATTGTTATGAGGTTAATGTTGGTACAGGTGAAAGCCCCCTAGGTGGTGGTGCATAACTATGTGCAAATTAGTTAATTAACTGTGCACATGCAAATAAATTAATTATGCATAGGTATATACTATATATGTAAGGTTTCTCCTTTAGGGTCCTTTTAGCACGTGATGGATGCTGAGGTCATGGATCTGGACCTCGTGGGCTACGGCTATCAAATGACATCTTTCCTACGGAAGAGTTATTTGCAATCTGGGGGAAATTCTTCGAAATCCACGGAAAGGGATTCAGCTCAAGAGTTCTTTCTTTTTTGAGACCTGAAAGAGACAGCTGGGGGATGCCAGTGCTCATCAAACTTGGCGCTGAGTCAAGGGAATTTATTTCCGGCAGGACAGGACCTGACAGGTAATGGGCGAATTTTTAATGCGCAGAAGAGTCCTAATGATGAGAGTATACTGCTTCCCCCTTCCCAAAGTCTAGAAGGAACCATATTTTCCCATCCGGAGGAAGAATGTGAGGGGGTTGGGGTAAGGCAGGAGAAGCAGAGCTTTGAGACCCCATCTCCTGCGACAAATTTCCATAAGCCTCTGGTTTCCAAATTGAAGGATTTCAAAATCTTTCAAAAGGGCACAAGCAAAAATGTGTTAAGTCGAAAGCGGCAAAAGTGAGAATGACTGTTGGTGTGGATGTCGATGTGGAGGAAGTTCATGATCTGATGGGGCGTTCTCTGGTCAGAAGGTTTATGGGTAAGGTGGTTAATGCCAGCTCCCTTTGAAACTGGATGGAAGTTTTCTGGAAACCAGATATGGGATATGTGTCGGTTTTCTACACTCTGGCAAGGGGCTGGTGCTATTTTATTTTTAGAAACTGTCCAGACATAGATTTGATAATGAGCAAGGAATGGTTCAGGGGTCCATCGGGCCTGTTTTTAAAAAGGTGGGAGCCAAATTTTAATCCCTTAAGGGAACCCATGTAATCTCCTCCAATTATGATCTCAGATCTAAAAGGAATAAAAAATTGAGGGAGAATGGTGTAAAAGGGGGTATTGTGTTGAACAAAGATGTTCTTCTTTCTGTTGTTGGAAGAAAGTCGAACATTTCTTTGGCACAATTTCAGGCAAAAAAGGATATTTGGGAAGGAAGAGAGACCACCATAGTCTGGGCTCTTAGAGTGGGGAAAGCCCTGTTAAGGAATACCCAATGATTTTGTTATCCTTTAATGCCAGAGGGGTGGGAGGGGCCCATAAACAACAAGCCCTCAAGAGACTTTTAAGAGTCTGTAAGCCAAATATCATATGTTACAGGAAACTATGTGTTCAGGTAAAAAAGCTATTGAATTTCTTTCTACTTGTTTGAAGGATTGGTCTTTCAGTTCTCTTAATGTTGAAGAACAACCGAGCGGTTTAGTCACAAGCTAGAGCTCTGGATCTATAGCCTCCTCAACTACCAATTTGAGTTCAGGGATCTTGGTTGAGTTAGTTTCGAAGGAAATCAACCAATCTTTGAGGCTCCTAAATGTGTACGAGCCTTATGTGGAAAGGAAGGCTTTTTGGGACGATTTATTGAGAGCGGGATTTCTGAAACTAAATGGTTTGATTGTTGGGGGGATTTTGAACTTAAAGATTTCCTTGAGAGAAATTTGGACAGAGAAAGCCAGGGTGGATCTTTTGGGTGATTTCTTCGTTCATCTTTTCGAAAAAAAATGGTCTTATTGATCTGGAACCTGCAAAGATAGTTCCTACGTCGAGCAATGGGAGAAAAGGAAGAGAGGAAGTTTTAAAACGCCTGGATAGCTTAGTGGTTGCAGAAGATTTTATTAGTGAACATACAAAACTAAAAGCGTGGGTTCATACTGGTGGGCTTTCAAACCATCAACCTATCTTGTTAAGGCTGTGGAGGAAGAAGATGGGAAGTCACCTACGCCTATGAAATTTAAAACCGCATGGCTTGTTGAAGAAGATTTTTGAAATATGATTCTCTCGAACTGCGATCATATTGACTCAACTAGAGGAGAATCTGCAATGCAATAATTTGCAGCCTCTCTGCAGAAGATTAAGGCAGCTATAAAAAGCTGGGCGAATATTTATGTCGCTAGATTGCAGCAGAGTTGAAAGACATGGAAGAAAGATAAAACTACTATTTGAAAAAATATATCTGGTATTTTCTCTGATTATGAAGTTGAAGCCCAAAAAGTTCTTGAAAAAAAAAGGATGGGCCTTTTGAAGAAAGAAGAAATAACTTTGAAATTAAGGAGTAGAGTGGTTTCGTTGAAAGGGGGAGATAACAATACAAAAAAAATTCAAAATTACGCTAATTATAGAAGGAATATGAATACTATCTGGGGGATCACGAATCCTCATGGTGAAACGGTGCAATCTTTAAAGATTAAGCTAAGGCTAGTAGAACTCATTTCTCTTCTTTAATCAAGGAACCGGATGGATGCCTGATCGGGGAGATAATGAGAATTCCTTATGCATGCAATTATTGTGATGGGACATGTTAAATGAATGAAAGTCTAACATAATTGCTTTTCAGTCAAAATTCTAACAAAGGCATCTTTTAAAACCATGCAAGGAAGAAGAAGCATTTGAATGACGACGTTGTCACTTGTGACGAAGGGTTATAAGAGATTTTGCAAGCAACCTAAAGGGGAGATTTGCTATTTAATATGCCTGAAAGAGGAGAGGAAACTTGAAGAGCAGATCCTACAAGGAGTGCAAGAACTATTGATGGAATATTCAGATGTAACTCGAGCAGATAAGATAAGATAATTTTATTAATGTCCAACTAATGACCACAAAATTAGGTCAAAGGGATTGCCGAGTAAAATGATGTCAATGCAATGCAGGAGTACCAAAAGGTCTCCTATAAAAGGGGAGATGCAAAGAGTAAAGTGCAATAAGGTAGAGTAGTAGAAAGTGAAATCTGCTCCAACGCCTGAAGAACCCTCGACCTTGAGCTCAAATACCTGCATTGATGACGAGGTGTATCGTAGGAGAAGAAGATCCAGGGACAAGAGGAACTAGAAGAAGAAAGGAAGTAGATCTATCATGGAATGGATCCATCTCTCTTACTGTCTGAGGCCGAATGAAGAAAGTTGAGTATAGTCGGTTGTCCCTAGGGGGACCTACTGGGGCGCCAAGATCATTCGTTGCACTGCTAACTGGTAGAGTTACCAACAGGTGTACCTCCTATAAGAGGTATTACGCACCATATTGACTTCGTGTTAAGTTCAAAGCTCCCTAATCAAGCCAGCTATAGCTTAGCCCCTCAAGAGAATGAAGAAATGAGAAGAGAGACTTCCGATTTGTTGGCAGAGAGATTCATAAGAGAAAGCACAAGTCCCTTTGCCACACTAGCTCTACTCTCGCCTAAGAAAGGAAACAAATGGAGGTTATGCATCGACTTTAGAGCTATCAACAAAATCACAGTAAAATATCAATACCCAATACCTAGAATGGATGACATCTTAGACTACTTGGCTGGTGCAAAAATGTTCACCAAAGTGAGGAGCAGTTACCATCAAATTCAAATTCAAAAAGTGTTGATGTTCTCCATGGTTCCAGCATCCGGCAAACATTTTGCAGATAATTCTCTTAGAGGTCCACAACCCATGGAGAGAATGGCCCCGTCGTAGCCCTGGTTAGTAATGTGTTGACGATATGTATAGAGGGCTCAAATGCTTAACCTCGTCCAATCATGTGTTGATTGGAGTGGTAGTAACCTAGAGGTCACATTACATACTTACTGTGTGGGAGTGATCTATTTATATAGAGTGAGATACTTGTCTATGTTACAAGGAGATCTAATCTCCTTGTATATTAGACAAAGTCTAATATGATGTTGAAGTTAACAATTGGCTTTAAGAAGTGACTAGGACTTCTTAGAGTATGGTCAAATCAACATTAGAGCTCTTGGGAAGAATATGACCGCATGTGAGGAGATATCAATGAGGAGAACTTTAATATGACGAAGAAATATCCAAAGAAGTCAAGAAAATCCATTGAATAAGTCCCAAAGAAAGCGAAAGACAAGAAAGGGCAAAATACCATAGTAAAAGGGGGAACTTGGACCTAGAAGACAAAATACAAGTCGGCCTCAAGAGTGCAAATCAAGTCAACTGAAGAATATAAATAGAAGTGTTCTCACACTTCATTTGTCACAATCAAGCAAGCTCATCTCTCCCAATTAATGCGCACTTCTCAAGGTGGAGATCACTATAAGTAATTTTTTGGATTATCTTATTATCTCTCTATCTCTCTCAAGGTTCGCTAGGGTTTCTTGTGGATGAAGAGCACACTCTTATGTTAGGGCTTAATCTTCATGATCAATATTGTACTTGAAATTTGGATTGATTTCTTCTGAGAAAAGTTTGTTGGGTTTTCTCCTGTTTGGGTTTCCCGGGGTAAAATCTTTGTGTCTCTTGTGTATGGCTATCTTTCAATCATCCTTGCTTTTATTTCTACTACAAATGAATAATGCTATAATTGTGGAATGAAGTGAATAATGAAAAAAAGTTGAAAGAGATGAAAAGTATACTGCTAAGTTATAAAACACTAACATGGTATCAAAGCAGTTATGAATAGATGCCATTGTAAGAGATTGTTTGTGCCCTAATCTGGAAACTAGGGCTTCCAAGTTTGGATACTTCTCTCCACAGTTTGGACTTGGAAATAGCACATTGGAACTTGCCCTAGTAGGGCGCACTTATCAATGGAAGCAGATTTCAGTTTGGTGAATTTTCAATTTTGACCCAATCTCTGTCAAAGTCGAGAACTAAGGCTTCCAATTTTGAGCCCTTCTGACCAAATAATAGGTTCAATCTTAGCTTCTTGGAGCTCGCCCTAGGAGGGCACATCTACCTATGGAGTCAGTTTTCAACCTTGCCAAACTTCATTTTTGACCTAGCTCCTGCTAGGGTTTCTAGGTCAGATTTTTAGATTTTGTCAAAATGGATCCAAAATGAAAGACTGATTGGATGATGTTGAAATTGTAGATGAACTCCAGTATTCTCTTGTCTATGCTCTTAATGGTTCTATTTTAGATATCAATGATATCTCGTCAATGGACATTGATGTTTTTAGGGGCATGACAACTCAAGAACAAAAAAAGGATCTTTCAAAGGTCAAATGTTTTCGTTGTCATGAATATGAACATTATGCTTTCCATTGTCCTCAAAAGAAAGGAAAAGGAAGAAGAACAAGAAGAAGAAAGTTTAAGAAGAAGAGAAATACAAGTGAAATATCAGCCCTAGTTCAAACTCAGAAGAAGGACATTTCAAAGACAAAATGTTATACTTGTTGGAAATCTGGTCACTATGCCTATCAGTGTACTCAAAGAAAAAGGAAGAGAGAACAGCATACATCAACAACTAATGTTGAAGAGCTTCCACCTCATAAGAAGACAAGAAGACAAATTTGATAAAACTTCGGAAGAGTAATTGCAAGTACTCCAAGAGCTTCAGCATGAAGGTATTTTAGAAAGATGTATACTTGGCAAGAATGCCAAAGGAAATATTTCCATGCAGTAACAATAGATCCAAAGAGGATCTTGGACCTAGTACATTCAAATACATAAAGACCGATGACAGTGGCATCCTTGGATGTCTCCTTGCACTATGTATGATTCTCTCCAGAAGAAATGAAGAAATAAGATGAAGACTTCAACAAGTTCTAGAAGTTCGAAACTTGATGAAGAAGAAGATTAAGGTCTTCGGATCAAATGATAAAGCAGAGGCCCCTCCCAAAAATTCCACTGACTTTTGCAAGGAGGCATAAATCAAGAGGGAGTAAACAAAATAAACAAAGATAAGTATTTCATACTTTGTGTAATAAGATTTATTTGCTTGATTTGAATTGTTACTTTATTGATGAACAACATAACAATATAAATTAGTATTTGTTAACCCGTGTGGACATTTATGTCATGTGTTACAGAATAGGTCCATTGAGAAGATTGTGAAGACAATGATCTGTGATCAAGACCTACCCATGTTCTTATGGGAAGATGCATCCAGTACGACAACTTATGCTCAAATCAAGTGTCCTTACCGATATTGGGGGACAAGACTATTCAGGAAGCATTTGCAAAAGTGAAGCCAGAGAGAATTTTTGGTTGACCAGCATACACCCATGTACCAAGGAAAAAGAAGACAAAGATCTATGATTGAGATCTACCCAGGTAGACATTCATCCTTGGGGCCTGAAGTCATATGGCTAGAGATGAATGGTCTGGCAAAGGGCAATCAATCTCTCGTTATCCTAAGTATATGGTGTGGGGAGATTGGCCCAAAGAGGAAGCTCACAAGGATGTGTTCCTCTAGTATAGTGATCATCCTTTTGATTATTAATTAGGATGAGCCAGAAGAACCAGTGGATCTACCAAAAGATGATACAGTAATTAGGAAGAAAGAATGACCTCGTGATCCTTACAGGATACAAGAAGGCATGCAACTCCCTGTGATACTCTCAAAGAGAGAACAAAAGACCAAAAAGGTTCTCATGTTATATAGAATTAATGAGTCACATCATTGATTCCAAACCTTCCAGTGATGAGGAGGCAGCAGGCCAACAGGTTTGGAAGTATATCATGATCAGTCTATCATGAAGAATGATGTGTGAGAGATAGTGTCGAGACCTGAAGGCAAGCCATGGATGACTTACAAGTAGATCTACAAGATCAAGCATGTAGTTTTGATCAACATTATAGATGACTCGTGAAGGACAACCATTTGCATATTTAGAGGGAGTCATGGATAGTACTCATTATCCTTGAAAGAGCAGGAGGGTTGTCTCAACAAACCCACTTGATAGAAATGACACGGATGAATACACAAGATCAACAAGTGCAGAAGGTAGCAGGTTGCTTCAATGTAGGATACTCAGATGCAGGGAGTGCAGAGTGTCTAAATGCAGAGGGAGCAAGATACTTAGATGGAGAGGGAGTAGTATGCTCCAACACAAATTGAGTAGCTTGTTGATGATAAAGAAGACTTTATTCGGACTCAAGCAGGCACCCAGGATTTGATGTCAGGACAGACATGTACTTGATGAATGATATGGATTCCAACCGTTACTATAAGGTTGTGATTGATGATTTGTTCCATTGCAGAACAGAGAATCCCAGTGTCAAGTGCAAGAGGGAGTTGGCCTCAGAATTTGAGATGTGGGATCTTAGCCTAATGCGTTACTCCTTGAGGGTAGAAGTGTGGTAGAAACCAGATGAGATCTTCATCTAAGAGAAGGAGTACATAAATGAGATCCTGAGAGATTCAGGATGATGGACTACAAGTTTATGGCTATACCTATGGAGATCAATCTAGAGAAGCTGAGAGATTCTGCTTCAAATTTAAATTTAGTGGATTCCATGATGTACAGACAAATGATTGGATCCTTGATGTACATGGTTAACACCAGACTAGATGTTTGCTTTGCAATAAACAACCTGAGCCAATTTATGGTTGAGTCGAGGCATGCACATTGGGTGGCAAGTTGGCAACAAAGCATGTGTTGAGGTACCTACGTGGTACAGTTGGATATGATCTAAGAGATGTCTCAAGTGATGAAGTGAAGCTACAACAGATATACAGAGCCTGACTAAGACGAGTGCAATGGACAAAGAAAGCGCCTTGAAGCATTATTTCAGCTTGGATCAGTTATGATATCTTGACTTAGAGGGAAGCATACTTCCGTGGCACTAAGTACAGCAGAAGTAGAACAAACTAGTATCACAAGGCTATTTGATCTAGAGATCAAATACTACTTCATCCCAGACATGGTGTCGGAGGGAGCAGTGAAGCTCCAGTACATATCCACGAGCATGCAAGTAGCTGACATTCTCACCTAGTTTGATGTGATGGATAATGCCTCTGAGTGAGAGGAGCATTGATTGATACGTGATAATGAGCAAGCAGACATTCATGAGAGATAAATGGCCAAAACACCAGATGAGCAGGTAGACATTCATATGAGATGAATGGCCCAGATGATCTTACAAATGAACAGGCAGACATTCACATGAGATGAATGGTCCAAATAATCTTACAGATGAGAAGGAAAACATTCATATGAGATAGGGGTCAAGGGGGAAAGTCCTTTTCGAGGACTAAAGCAGTCAAAAGAACTTTTGATCATCTCAAACAGAAAGTGACCAAGGCCCTGATCCTAGCCCTACCAGGTTTTGATAAGATGTTTACCATTGAGTGTGATGCTTCAACAATGGCAATTTGAGGAGTATTAAGTCAAGAAGGCTGACTTGTTTACTTTTTCAGTGAAAAGCTAAATGACGCAAAGAAAAAGTATGGCACTTATGATAAAGAGCTCTATGCAATTGTCCAGACATTGAAACAGTGGAGACATTACCTTTTATATAGAGAATTTATCCTATTAACTAAAAATCAAGCACTGAAATATATAAATTCTCACGTTAAGTTGTCCCATAAGCATGCTAAATGGGCCTCGTTTCTGTAGAGTTATATGTTTGTAGTATAGCATATAAGAGGGAAAACAAATGCTGTCGTTGATGCTTTAAGTAGGAGACCTATGAGATTGTAGGGTTTGAAGAAATGGAGGAATATGTTGCTGACCCCTATTTCAGCCAAATTATTAAGCCTCTCAACAGCCCGAAAAATGCAGGTAGACGTCTTTTGGAAAATATTTATTAGCTAATGGATTTCTATTTAAAGAGCTCCAACTTTGTATTCCCATTGAATACAGGAGAGTAAAGTTGATTAGAGAAATGCATTCAAACGATTTGCGTGGTCATTTTTGCAGGTACAAAACATACATCCTGGTAAGTGAAAAGTTCTTTTGGCCTGAGACGAGGAAGAATATAAATAAATTCATTTCTTCATGCTGAATTTGTCAAATGGCTAAAGGTGGGCAGCAGAACACAGGATTATATAAACCCTTTCCAGTGCCAGAAGGGTCGTGGATAGACTTTTCATGGACTTAATCTTGGGGTTACCCCGTACTCAAACAAGGAATGACTATGTTTTCATACTAGTGGACTGATTCTCCAAAATGGCCCAATTCATTCTGTGTAAGAAAACAAATGATGCAAGTAAGATGGTTAAATTGTTCTTTAAAGAGATAGTGCACCTACATGGATTGCCCAAGTCAATCACAAGTGACCGAAATACAAAATTTCTTGGCCACTTTTGGAGAATGTTATAGAGGAAGCTTGACAGCAGATTATAATATAGTTCAGCCTATCACCCTCAGAAAGATGGGCAAACTGAGGTAGTGAATAAAAGTTTGGCAATTTGCTTCGAAGTTTAATTGGAGAAAATCCAAGGTGATGGGACTTGGTTTTAGCACATGCTGAATTTGCTTTCGATTCCAGCATCAACAGGTCTATAGGTAAGTCCCCTTTCCATATTGTCTACGGAGACAACCGAAGGGAATAGTGGACCTAATTGACCTTCCTGAGGAAAGACAAGTTAGTCAAACAGTAGAGGATTTCATGAAGCAGATGCATAAAATGCAATAGAAGGTTAGACTGAAAATACAGAACATGAATGAGATGTACAAGAAGAAAGCAGATTTGCATCAGAGAGCAAAGGCGTACCGAGAGGGTGAACAAGTCATGGTGTACCTGTGAAGAGAGAGATTCCCTAAAGGAACTTATCATAAATTAAAACCAAAGAAGAATGGCCCGTGCAAAGTACTCAAACAAATCAATGAAAATGCATATCTAGTAGACCTGCCCAAGGAATTTGACATCAATCCCATCTTCAATGTGGCAAGATGTCTATCCCTATCATGCAGGTGCCGAAGAAATTGCAAAAGAAGAGGTGCTTGAGGAATGGAGCCGACAGTTACCATAGAAAAAGAGAGGATTTCGTGAAGCAGATGCACGATATGCAATAGAAGGTTAGACTGAAAATACAGAACATGAATGAGATGTACAAGAAGAAGGCAGATTTGCATCAGAGAGCAAAGGCATACCAAGAGGGTGAACAAGTCATGTTGTACCAGTGAAGAGAGATTCCCTAAAGTAACTTATCATAAATTAAAACCAAAGAAGATTGGCCCGTGCAAAGTACTTAAACAAATCAATGAAAATGCATATCTAGTAGACCTGCCCAAGGAATTTGACATCAATCCCATCTTTGATGTGGCAAGATGTATATCCCTATCATGCAGGTGCCGAAGAAATTGCAAAAGAAGAGGTGCTTGAGGAATGGAGCCAACAGTTACCACAGAAAAAGAGAGAGCGCATTGAAAGAGTGGTAGACACCAAGATAACTGCCACAAGATCAAAAAATTATAAATTATACTCAGTAAAATGGCAAGGGTTTCTAGACATTAACAACAGCTGGATCACTGAAGAGGAACTTGTCAGATTTACTGAACTTGATTCTTCTGAACCTAGAGGTTCAAAATTTTAAAAGAAAGGAAGGATGATGCACTACAGTTTCGTAAGTGCATGGATTTGTCATATCCTCCACGGTTGAAGTCTAGTGCCTATTAACTAAGAGTTGAGCCAGTGGTTCTGTCTGTTAGAATGTGCTGAGAGATTTAGGGGATTTGTTGCTTGGGAGAAACAAAGTTTGTAATACCTCCCGAGGGAAGGAGGGAGAGGGAAAAGGGGATTTTTTTGGTTTGGTATTTTTTGGTTGGTCTTGTAGTTTGTATGAATGAATAAAAATCAAAGAACTGAGCGTTAGTCCTCTGTGGTTTATAGTATCTTTTGGTATTGCCTAATGCTTTATATATGTGTTCCCTTTGTGTTTGAGTGATGGATCCCTGCAGATTGAACCTGGATCAAACCGAGGACTGTGCTAATAGTAGTTAGCATTCAGTGTTTTCTCTGTAGTCCACCCAGATCCGTTCTTGTAGCATCCTGTGATATTTCTGCGTCAAAAGGGCAATGAAGCCAGACGAAAAACTTCATTAACACCCTTGTGGAATTATGTGACAAAACTTGAGGAGGGGAAAGGAGGTGGAACCACTAAATTTTTATGTAGGTATGATTGTCATCAAGAAAAACCTTACTCCAGTCCATAAATCCTGTGTGAGGAAGAATCTTTGTGGGGTACTGGAAAGCGATGATAATAAGGGGGCCATTAAGATCTCAATTTTCCTTGAGATAGCAAAGGAAGACAAAGAAAAATACATCAAGATAGAGCTAGCTACACAAACTATGCACGATACAAAACAAAAGGTTCAATCTAACACATCATCTATATTTGGTGACACCACAACTACATCCCCTCATGCTAGTGGAAACTCAGGTGGATCTAGAAGAACGATAGCAGATTTCCTTGATCTTTGGTGGTAGGGATGAAGTGGATGCATAAGTGGTGCAGGTTTTCTATGCATGTGGTATACCATTTAATGTTCTTTGCTCTGCCTATTGGCATGATATGGTTCGCGCCATCAACAAAGCCCCCCAAGGATACAAGACCCTCAAGTATGAGAAAGACAGAACTGTGTTACTAGATAGGAAAGAGAAAAAATTCAAAGAGCTCTGTCATGATTTACAGACAAGTGGGAAGATAGTGGGTACCCATTTTATCTAACAGTTGGACAAATGCTAGAAACCAACATTTGATAAATGATCTTGGTTTTTCAACTTTCAACTAGTGGTGCAATGTTTTCTAATGTGATTCAAGTAATCACTAATAATGCAGTAAATTGTAAGGGAGCATGAAAGATCATTGAGTGAGCACATCCTCACAGCTTTTGGTCTAGGTGTTTGGTGCACACATTGAACCTTTGATGCACAATATTATCAAGCACAGAGACTGTGGATGGATTAGTGACATGTACAAGAGAGGAAAGAAACTCAACAAATTTGTCATTAGGCATGCAAGGGTCCATTACTTTAATGGCATTAACTCTAAGTTGCAACTACTTAGGATTGCAAAGACTAGATTTGGTAGCTATTTCCTCACCTTCAAGTGCCAATTGAGAGTAAGACAAGCTTTGGGTGTGATGATGATGAGTGATGAGTGGGATGACCTGAGAACTGATAGAGATGATGGCTAATGCAATGAAGGACATTTTTTTTATCTATGTTGTACAAGTTTTTGCAACGCAAGAACATTGGGAACAGGGGTACGAGTATCAGATAAGTCTAGAAGTTTCTCCCAAGTTTGTAGGAAACGGCAGGTTGGGAACGGGAATAATATATATTAAAAAAATATAAAAATAAATAATTAAAAAAACATAAGAAGAGAAGAAACGTAGAGAAGAAAAGAAACATTAGTTCACAAACCAGATGACTTTACTTATCCCATATATTATGGTTGTAACTAGAACCTCTTTAAAGATGGAAATGGCAATAAAATCAATATTACCATCCATGTCATTGATTATATAAGGTAGACTCTTTCTAAAGTGGGGACTTTTAGAAGTTATAGTCCCTATATTTGTGGCTATAAGTATAGAGTAAATTTTCATGCTTGTGTCAACTATGACTAAAATGGAGTAAAATATTATATGTTTACAAGACATTCTATGCTAGGGTATTTGCAAAGGTGTATAAATAATCAAATTTAAATTATTATAAAATAAAAATCAAGATCATTTTTATTTAAATGTACTATATGATTTAGTTTTAAATAAGATTTTAAACTATTTTTTATTAGTTAAAAGATTTTTTATTTTTAGTAAACAGTAAAATACATAAATTTACTTTCTTTTATTTAATATATAAAAAGTTAAAAAATATATACATTTACTATTGATTAGCGGTAACCAAAGTTTTAAATATAAAAAAACTTCCGAATCAGAATCGGTCAATTCACCGATCTAACCCTTAACTGATCCAAATCGGCCTTCAAATCAGTTTGGTTCACCAATTCGGTAGTGAATTGGTCAGATCGGCCGATCCACGTAAAAAATTGGCCGATTTTTTCCTTGCTGACAAGAGGGTACTACAGACTTTAAAATGTTCACCAGTTTCTTTTTTTTTCCTAATCTAGCCTAACCCTAGGGCCTAAATCTATTTAATGACCTCCCCTCTATTTCCCTACACCTATCTCATATTCTCGTGTTGGAGAGCGCTGCAGCAGCCAATTAGCAAACAGTGTGAGTGTGACAGACTAACAGTTGACTATGCAGTATGTTAGTATGTAGTATGTAGAATGATCATCGATGTATTACGTATGATCACGATGTAGTGGCATCATGATTCATAGCATGTTGCTTTTAGACTCTACAAGCCATATAAAGCTTATAGGCCTCATAGATTATGTATTTTGTTCCAGTCCCAATCTCCTAGATATGTTTTGCACAACACACTTTGTGCTATTTTGATATATTCACTCATATATGGTATATACATGAGAAAAATTTAGATACTTTGTCTCTAATGCTTTGGAATCATGGATTAGAATCTTGAAAATATTGTTTTTCTTTAATATTTAAATATTTTATGTATTTTTGAGTAAACTGAGTCATTAAATTCAAATTGGCCGAGTCATGACCGATTCATTGCTGATTCCAATTCCGAGTTCGAGTTGACCATGCCCGATTCCGGTTTTTAAAACTATGGCGGTAACTGCAATTCAGCGTAGGGACGAGTTAATACTCTAGCATGGGCAATAGACAGAGATCAGTGCACCAACTCGACAAGGTAGCCGTAGAACTAGACTTTTACTACAACTTGGTTTTCTAGAGAAAAAAGTATGAGTCAACCATGTATATGTATGGTCACGAGGAAAGAGGAATGTTGTTAACAACCCTCCAAGGGAAGGATCCCACATTTGCAACTACATGCACAAATAAACCAAAAAGCGATAAAGATGAACTGATCTCATAGACAATGATGGGTGGATCAAACATATATTTAATTCAAGAAGTACTCATAAATAAGTTTATGACATTGTAACTTCGATTTGTTTTGTCTTGACTCTTTAGTGTTCCACACATTCACTCTCAGGATGCAAAATATCGTAGGTGCATCCTTGCATCTCCTTCTCCTCTTCCTTATTAATTTCAGTTTCGATTGATGGCAATCATGAATGCGTGGAAGCCCCCGGTGAAGGAAACATGCAAGAAAATGTCCCCAAGCTCCTGATTTTAGAGGGTAAAAGTTCCCACTAAATTCCCAACCATCCGGAACGGTTCCGCTAGATTTGGAACATTCCCTACAAGTTCCCAAGTTCCCTGGAATGTCAGAACTTCGGGAACGAGTTTCCCAAAGGTCGGGAGCAGTTCCCGTGCTACATAGTTTTTTACAGTCATTTTTGTCATAGATGAGGTATGTTTTGCAATTCTCCAACCCAATTTATAACATGATTTGGTTTGCAAATTCAAAAAATGTCAACCATTAGGGAGGTGTGTGGGCAGGTAAAGAACATGCTAGGCCAGATTAAGGACGTTATTTAACCTAGAGATGTAAACTTGTATAATCTCCTATAGATGGAAAAGTGGTGGGAAAAGTTAAATATTCCACTACATGCCTTAGTATATGTGCTTACACCAAAATGCTATCATACATCATGATTGCGGGCATGACCACTTGGTGATGTGGTGAAGACAAAAACACACCAAGTTCCATAGGTTCAGACTGGTTATATGCGAGCATTAGACAAACTCGTCACTCGTGAAGAGTTTGATACCATACATAAACAATTGAACCACTACATCAATGGCAACCATGCCTTTTTGACCAACCATGCAATTAGAGATCGAGGGAACTGACTTTTCTTAAGTGGTGGAACATGCATGGTGGTTCTGCCCCGCAGCTACAAAGTTAGGCAACACAAGTGCTTTCACAAATGGTATACACTTCTTCCGAGGAGAGGTTATGGAGCACCTACAGTTTCATCCACAATGTCACAAGAAACATGTTGAATGTAAACGTTTATGTCCATTGCAACTTGCAATTGTGGTCTCATTATAGTGAGGTGTCAAAGATGGATAAAGCATATAAGACTGGGACAACAATCCAGAGGATAATTTGGACGGTGGAACATTGGTTTTGGAGCAATTGGAGAGTGCTCCTTTTTATAATGATGGTTGTGGTGAGATGTCACCCCCATCTACTACCATGGTCACCCTAATCATGACTCTAGCAATAAGGGCTTCATGGTCAATTCCACTTCCATCTATATAGTTACTTACGGTTTCAGCTTCAACTTTGGCTCCAATTCCACTACAACGTGGAGTCTCACAGGAAAATCATGGGGGTGGAAAGAGAAAGGAAAAGTAGATAGAAGTTAGAATAATTGTTTCTCCTTTTTCACTACTTTATATCATTATATGTCATAGACTTTAGCTCAGTTTAGTGTTTTGGTTCTTGGACCTTTCAATCTTCATACTTAAGTTAAATTATCATTTTATAACTTCTGATATATGGCCTATTAAACATAACTCTTTGGTCATGTTGACAGTTAGCAGATTCCCTATTTCTTTCCATAAGTGAATGCTCTACTTCCTATGGTTTAAACCAATGTTTTAAAACTCGGCTCGAGTCGACTCGGACTCGGCCGAGTCAGCCAAGTTGACCTCGAGCCGAGCCGAGCCGACCTTATTCAGCTGAGTTGATATCAACTCAGCCCGGTTCGGTACCGAACTGACCAACTCGGCCGAGTTAAAGGTCAACTCGCCGAGTTGGCCCCGAGCTCGAATTTTTTTTTAATTAAAATTTATTAATTACCTAACCTAAATCTAACCTAATCACTAACCTAAATCTAACCTAACCACTAACCTAATCCCTAACTACCCCAACACTTAAACTCTCGACTTACCTGCCCGCGGCTTCATTTGTGGTCTGATAATTGATTGCCGACTTGGTTGAAGTGTTGAAACGTCCAAACTTTACCATTGTTGAAGTGTTTACCCGTGAGTGTGGCTCAGTCCCTGCGTGGAGTTCAAACTTCAGTGCCTACGTGGGGCTTCAGCTCACTGCTCAATCCATGCATGGAGTTCAACTTTAGTGCTCACTGCTCAGTCCATGCGTGGAGCTCTGTCCATATGTATTATGTATTTGCTGCTTGCGGCCTTGCACATTGGAATTTGGCAATGTAACCTTCATGCAATTTTGATATGTTCACCCTTATATGGTATATATATTATCACACTTTGGATGTTTTGTCTCTATTGCTTTGGAATGATGAATTATAATCTTTAAAATATATTTTTTCTTTAAAATTTAAATATTTTATGTGTTTTTTAGTAAACCGAGTCATTAAAATCAAACCGGCCGAGTCATTGCCGAGTCTGAGTCCAAGTTGACCCTCGGCCGATTCCGAGTCCGAGTCCGAGTTTTAAAACATTGGTTTAAACATCTGTATGTTTGCCATTGCTAGATGGTCGATGCCCGAATGATTAATCATTAATGTAAGTACTATGGGTGAGGTAGTATTCATCTACAAGTAGCACAAATATGCATGTTTTCATATACTCTGCAATTAATTTGGCATTCTGCATGTTTTTTTTAATATAAATGCATTTTAAATATATATATATAAAATTAAAAATGCTCACAAAATGCTCTGCTCCCAAGGTTTTTTTGAGAATTGGCACTCCCGAAGCTCCCACTCCCATGCTATGGCAACGTTGCTACAATGTAAAACCACATACACTAACATTTTATCTATTTAACAAGATATGATGAGCACAATTAATCGCAAATAAGGTACTCATCATTGTGCTTCTAATACTCCCACTCAAAGAAAGGGGAATTCATTCAACTACCTGCCCATTTTTTCCTATGCCAACTGCTCCTCTTTCTCTCAGTAACCTCAATTAAGGAAAACAGGGGAGCCGCCTCGATGGAACCAAATTGTTACTGCAACCCAAAACACAGACACCTTCCTAAATTCGGGTTCTAGGGTGAAGAGTTTTAAACTGATACTGTATTCACATTTTGACCGTTCTCCAAGTAATGGTCAACTAAAAAAATTCAACAGTTGCGAGCACCTATAAGAAAACCTATAGGCCGTTGTTTGCCCGATTTAGACCTCTTTTGGAATCCAACTAAAATCGGAAAATATTGGAATTACAAAAGAGAACAATGACATGAATCCAACTAAAATCGGAAAATATTGGAATTACAAAAGAGAGTAATGACATGAAGCAATAAATGTTTTAGTAATTATATTCTCGTATAAGTGATATGGGGCACAGTATATTGACCAACTTTATCAAATCAACACCGTTATAAGCTTGGCAGAAGCGTTTGTTTTCAAAAAACTGTGTGAATTGTATAGGATGAAGCTCAACTCTGATATAAGCAACAAAAAAGCATTTATTTTAAAAAAATTGGCCGATTTATATAGGACTAAGCCGGAGTCAGTCAAAATATTTCGAAGAACAAACAAAGGGAACATATATTAAAGTGCTTAAAAAGTTGAAACAAAGCAGGGAATCGTTTTACTTCCTAAAATTAATGAAATAAGACAACGAGAAGTCTCAGAACAACTCGCCTTATTTGAAATCGCATAGCATTCCGGCATCATCCCTGTGTAAAATGTCCTGCGCTCTGCAATGTCGGCAAGAGCATAAACTTTGTGAATAGCGTCGGAGACATCACACATTTTGCCGGATCTTAACAAAGGAAATGCAAATGTCCGTCATCCCTTTTCCCGCATCAGCTGAGAGTATCCAAATGGGGGACTATGACAAGTAAGAAACCTTGCAACGGCCGAAGAAACCACCAGACAATTTCCAAAAGCTGTTTTCTAGTATTTGGACCACCTCAACTCCAAGCACCAGTTTTTCCCTAAACCCCGACTTGTCGTTTCAGATATAGCATTATGATTGCAGTGCGTCCACTCGAGATCGCTAGTTCGACGCCTCCAAAGGCAAAATTCCAAGCAGAACTGAGGCCGGCGCTTGGATCCGAGGTCTTCACAACCATCAAATGCAAAATTTTAGGCTTGGAGAGAAACCAAAGCTAGGACTGTAAGTCTCGAGTTCGAATCCTTCAAGTGCAAACAGTGAAGCCTAGAAGCTTTCGTCCAAGGCCACGAGTTCGAAGCCTACGATTAGAAAATACAGACTGGTGTGCATTTTTATTCCTAATAAACCCTTTGATTGACGGTATAAAATTGAGGGCTAAAAGCTGAGGGTCAAACCTGTCTGGCCATCTGTCAACGTTACTGGCTTAACGTGATGATGCAGGTACAGTGTAACATGATCTGTCTTACAATTTTCACTTCACTTCCTGTTGTTCAAACAAATATTTTGGACTTTGCCACTACAATTATTCATCATCGTCATCGGGATTGTGTGACCTATAAGGAAATATTTTCTAAATTTGAAAGCTTTGAAATGGGATTGTACAGCTCAGCGCTTATTGCAACACGTGGGCTATAGCTGTTGTCTAGTCCACCTATCCAGGACTTAAATACTGTACGTGAGACTACCATGTTTTCCCAACCACATGTTTTATCGAGCAACAGGTAATGTTGCATTTTATCACTAGCCTTGCACCGAGTGGTGCAAAGGAGCGCACAGAGGATGAACATATGGTGACGTGTAAAGGAACGAGAGGATGAATATATGGTTTGGCACGAGAAGAAAATTTATAGAGTGAAAACATTGTAAACTTTAAAATTACAGGTAGAAGACTGAAATATTAATTTACATTTATGGAGGATTATTATAACCAGACAATAAGTTGGAAAAATTTTAAATGAAAGAGGAAAGATAACCTCAATCTCGTAGCTAATAATTACATTTTTTATATAATTATTATGAGAAAAAAGAACTTCATAATTATTTTATTAAAACACCAGTATATTGATAAATGCAACATTGCAATTTCTCAAAAGATAGAAAACAATCCAAATTTTATTGAACTTAACACTTTTACAAAATAGTGAGATATCTTTGTTTTTCAAAAAAGAGCAATGCCAACTTGTCTTTAACAATGAACATCGCATCACAATTTGGCATTGAGTGGCAGAAACTAATCTCGTAAAAAACAAGACTCTAATGTGTTGTTTTTTTTTTCAGAGGAAAAAATACCAGTCTTTGTTATTCATAAGAATCAAAAGACATCTTACACATATTCCAACTTCCCTGGCAGAAAGTAAAAAAAGAAACCACATCAAAACATAGACAGTAATAGAGCTGAGCGTACATATAGCCATCCCAAAGAGTAAGAGCACAAAGTCTGATCATAGCAGACTTTTCTCATCATCCCTGATAGAACAAATCAGAATATGCTGAGTAAGATCGGAGGTGATCATCAAACAGACATTCCTGAGCAAAACTTGCTGGCTCATAAGTCTCATACATGGCAGACATAGAAAAAACATATCAAATGCCGAGAGCCAAATGAGGAAAAACAAAGAGACTCAGCATAATCTAAAATAGCACAAATTGGCCATGATCTATGATCATTCCATCCAAGGATTTAGAGAAGATTCCATGACCCATATCCAACTTCAAAGCCTGTTTGGAGAGGCCATCCGCCAGCGAGTTATGCTCACGGAATATATGTTTGAAAATCGCATGCGGGACATTTTGCAGCATATTTCGTATATCATCACACCAATGTATCAGAGATGGAACATTTAGCGATGCAAGTCTGTTGAGCCAGGAGATTATAACCAGAGAGTCACCAAAAATCGTGTGTATGGGTAAACCCATCAACATACTCACTCTCAGTACAGCCCAAAGTGCCAATAATTCAGCTCCGGTATTTGAGCTGCAACCACAGCCCATGGAGAAGCTAAAAAAATGGGCATCATTTAGAAAGATCACAAAGCCTGCACCTCCAATGTTCTCTGTAGCAGCCCCATCAAAGAAGCCACAAGGAAAAAACTTCAAAGGGCTTGGACCGATGTTCCGTAATTTATGTTTTTTTTGTGGAACAAGGTATAAGTTCAGTAAGCTCTCAACCCAGGAGATAAGTGCATAAACAGTAGGCTTCCCATTATCAAATAGGCACCTATTCCTGAGATTCCAGATACATTAGAATACGAAAAGTGGCAAATATCTAAAGTGAGCAGAGAACGCAGTATTGCTGAACCAATGAGCCAGAAAGGAGGAGACAGTATTAAAGAGGGGGGGAGAAAACCCAAACCAAGCCACAAAGTAGGAATGAATACTCATTGAAAAAGAGCACTCCAGAAAGAGGTGTTGAATATCCTCTGAATTCAACTCACACAGAACACAACGACTCGGGCCCTGGAACCCGCGAATTTGAAGTTGATCCCAGGTTAGTATCCGACCCTTGTCCAATAACCAGATGAAACAACCTATTTTCAAAGGTATATTGTGAGTCCAAAGCAAATCATGAACAGAGGCATGTTCCTCTGAATGACAAGCAGATGTGATACATTCATAGCCCATTGCTACAGTTAAAGGGCCCACATAATTGTTATGTGACCAAAGAAGAGAGTCGCGGTGTTCAGAAAGATGAATTCTGCCAAATTCCAGCCCCCTAATGTAATTCTCCCAATGATATTTCCATTTACCTTGAAGATCAAGATCATCTGCCAAGAACCAGTAACCCGAAGCAAATGATGTTTGGTTCCTTGCTTGAGCTAATGTACAGATCCCATAGTCTTCCAGATAGTCTCTTAAGTCGCGTGGGAGAATAAAGGAGGATCCCATACCAACTACGGGATCCACACCCAGACGAATAGCTAAACCATTCCCAACTTGCCAGAGTAGCCCTTTACCTAGCCATGAAATGGTTAAGAGGAACCCTCTCCAGATAACCAAAGCATTCTGCAGATAGAAACATTTTTCTCGAAGCCAAGAGTGCAAAGGCAGTTTTTTCATATATTTTATAGAAATAAGTTGATACCAAATGCCATTGTTGTTAAGAGCAAGCCAGAAGCTTTTTAATCTCAAGGAAAGACTGAAACTAGGAAGATGCTTAATGCCCCAACCACCCATTGATGTTGGTCTCGCAAGGAGGTTCCAGTCTACGAGGTGAAACTTCTTACTCTTTGATGAGGAACCCCATAAAAAAGAAAATATCAATTGTCTGAGCTTATCTAGAATGGAATGAGGAATCGGAACAAGGGCCATCCAATAAACAGGAAAACTTGAAAGAACAGATCTGATGAGAACAAGACGACCACCAAGGGACAAGAGTCGATTAGTCCGATGAGAGATACGCTTCTCATATTTAGATAAAATCCAATGCCAATCCTTGACCAGGTAACCTGAAGGCTTAAGAAAGTATCCTAGATAGTTGAAACCCTGATTTAAATGTTCAAATATGTAGGGTAGGAGGCCTGTGATTCTACGAAGAAGATCAGCATCCAGGTCATTATGGAGAAAGCAAGATTTGTCCATATTAATACACATACCAGAGGCCTCACAAAAAGTATCTAGTATAACTTTAAAAGCCGACCACTCCTCAAAAGAACCCAGACCAAACATAATCACATCATCTACAAATAGTAGATGTGTGAGAAAAAGTTGTGGCGAAATCTTAATCCCTTTAATTCTACCGTTATTTTTGACATCTTCAATCAGTAAACTAAGACCTTAAATAACCAGGATGAACAACATAGGAGACAATGGACAACCCTGCCTAATTCCACGCGAGGCCGGGAAGAAGGGCGAAGGAGATCCATTTACAATAATGGCAAAATTAGCAAAAGAAATACATCCCAGGATCCAATTCACCCCCACAAGAGGAACCCCGATTTGGATACGTAAAAGACGGATGAAGGTCCAATTGACTTTGTCGAAAGCCTTTGTCAAATCTAGTTTGAGGATAAGGGCACACCTATTTTTTGTTTTGACAGAATGAAGGACTTCTTGTGTAATGGCCAAGGGTTCGATGCTCTGACGGTTCTTCCGAAAGCCAAATTGCTATGGAGAGATGGATTTTTCTAAAAAAGGTTTGAGTCTCAGGGCCGCTACCTTGGAGATCAACTTATAGACCAGATTGCAGAGAGAAATGGGGCGAAAGTCTGCAAAGGAGACAGGATGTTCATTTTTAGGGATAAGAGCAATAAAGGTGGAGTTAAGGGAAGGAGCCACTATACCCGAGATCCTAGAAGTCTCGACCATATTGACAAGGTGAGGCCCCAGAAGATCAAAAAAAGCCATATAGAACTCAACAGGCCAACCATCTGGGCCCGACGCCTTATCTCTTTTGAAGGTTTTAAGTGCCACCTCCACTTCCGAAAGAGTGACTGATCCAGTGAAAGCCTCTTTCTCTTCGGAACAGATGAAGGAAGGAAAAAGATGAATTACCTTGAGCTGGGCAACAATGTTTGTCATATGATCATCAACAAATATATTCTTAAAGTAGCAAATCCCCAAAGATTTGATACTCTGATCATCAGTAACCCAAGTGCCCGCCTCATCTTGCAAACTCCAGATGGCATTTTGATTTTTCCGAGCAGATGCCACCGCATGGAAATATTCAGTATTGGCATCCCCATTCAGAGCCCATGTAACCCTGCTTTGTAATCTTGCAGAGTACAATTCATGATCCAACAATTTTTGAAGCTCAGATTTAAGAGAATTCAATCTGCACTACTTTTCTTCATTTAAAATAGCAGCTTGTGAAGAAAGTAGAAGAGAACTGATTTCGTCTTCCAAAAAAACTGATTTGTCCTTCAACTTTTGAGTTTCAATTTTAGTCCAGGATTTAACCTTCCCTGTAAGTAGACAAAGTTTAATTGAGAGATTATTCATAGCATTTTCCGAGTTACCAGATGAGATAAGGGGCCATTCAGTTCTAACCATTTGAATAAAATCCTCATTTCCCAGCCAGGAGTGGTTGAATTTAAAGGGAGAAGCACAAGAGTTATGATGATCCAACCATTCAAAAAGAACAGGGAAGTGATCAGAAATCCCGCTTCTATGAGCCCATACCCGATATCTGGAAAGAGAGCTGATTAGATGATCCGATATAAGGTAACGATCAAGTCTTTTGGAGATGCCCTCTTCCCCTATCCTACCATTCCTCCAAGTAGGTCCTACACATGAAGGGGCCGCATCCACCAACTGGTGATCAGAGAAGAGCTTGGAGAAAAAAGGTCCCAGAGGGTCAAGTTGCGCCTTAGTGCCCCAAATCTCTAAAGTATTCAATGTTAAGCTCAAATCTCCTGCTAGGATAAGGTTAGGCAACGAGAGAAGTCCACCAAAAGCCACAGCATTCTAGAAGGGTTCTCGATTAAGGTAAGGACCGTAACAATTTAGGATGGATAGAGAAAAGGTTGAGCTGCGAATCATGGCCTTAAGCAAGATACCTGCTACAGTATGATAAGCTTTGCATTTGAGAAGCTTCGGGTTCCACCCTGAGAGAATGCCCCCCGAAAGACCTATAGAACTGAGCGCACAAAACTCCCATCCTGGGCATAGCTTAGAAAAGGCAAGAAGCGCTGGGTAAGAACTGGTCATAGTTTCTTGTAGGAGTACGACATCAGGTGAGAGAGAAGAGAACAGGTGATGGAGGCTTTTTTGTTTGGCTGAGCCCCCCAAGCCCCGGACATTAAGGGTGAGGATACGCATTAGGTACCACTCTGTTGAGGGGTCGAAGCTCTAAGGACCCTGTGAGGTGAAGAGGAAGGCTGACGAGCTGCATTTTTTAGTCTAGAAGATAAGGGGGTATAAGGGGCGGGAACAGAATCTGAAGCATCGAGAGGAGGTTTTTTTTCCCTCCTAATAGTAACATTCTCAAATCGGATGGAGTCAAGAGGTAGAACTGAAGGAGAAAGAGGGGTCTTATCGGAGAAAATATTCAGGGTTTTTTGTAAAGAGGGGTCTCCAAAGGACGGGGAGGTGACAGGGCTGTGTAGTGGAGTAACCATAGCCGAGTGGCCAGAGGTGGAGAGAGGGGGAAAATCCAAATCTGTGAAAAGGGGAGAGGGAGAGACTCTTGCAGGGGGTAGTGGTTGAATAGGAGAAGAACAGGGAGGAAAGACCAGAGAGAGTGAGGCACCGGAGTCCCGAGAAGGGATGCAGGGCTGAACCGCAGAAGAGGGAGAAGAAGGGTGGTCTAGAGTCGAAGGGACAACTGGTGACATAGGGGGAGGGGGTAGTGGTTGAATAGGAGAATAACAGGGAGGAAAGACCGGAGAGAGTGAGGCATCGGAGTCCCGAGAAGGGATGCAGGGTTGAACCTCAGTAGAGGGTGAAGAAGGGTGGTCTAGAGTCGAAGGGACAGCTAATGACGAAGGGGGAGCATGTCCACCGTCCACAGAGTCCAAAAAAGCTAAATCAAGATCCAAGGCATCTTCGAAAAGAGAACATGCATTTTTAAGGAGACCAATAGTAGTATCCAGAGGATCCGAGGATAAGCTTACCTGAATAGCCCTTGGATTTGCAAGGGTTGACATTTGAGCCACGGATGGTTGATGAAGCCTCGGGGAAGCAGAAACCTGATGAAAAGATGGACAAGCACGACGCAAATGGCTCGTGTCACAGCAACGACTGCATCTAAATGGGATGCCTTGATAGTCAAGACGTTGAGTAAACAGACGTTCCCGATAAAGTATCTCTATCTTAACCGGTAATCCTTTCAAAATGTCTAGTTCCACTAAAATCCCGGCCATCCTTTTATCATAAGAGTTCATAAAGTCTTCTTCAACAGCCACGAAGCGCCCTATGGTGTTCCCAATGCCCTCCAGAAGAGAACGATTCTAGAGAGGGAAGGGTAGCCCTGGGAGTAAATCCCACAGATGTCGCTTTTGTACCCTTTCGCGCAAGGGGTCGAAATGAACATGCCATCGGTCTAAGATGAGAGACCCATCATCCACTCTCCAAAGGCGATTTAGTACAGAGGTTGCATGGGAGTCTTCTAAGAAGACAAAGACAATCCAACCCCGTGCCAATAAACTGATCGCAGGAACATATGACAGGAAAGGTTTCCAATGTTCAGTGGCCCATGCAAACCAATCTTTCTTGTCCAAAGAGCAGTATTCCAATCTGCCTATAAGCGCGCGAGAGCACAATGCCTCCACCCGATCCAAGTATATATCGCGACCCACCACGTAGCGCAATTTACCTTCAAGGATTTTATGGGCTTTTGCCTTCCGTCGTCGACGAAAGTGTGTAGTACAAGGATCCACCGGAGAGTCGGAAGACCCATCGTGGGTTACCGACATAAGGACAGGAAAGAGAAGCCCACGCAAAAGGTCTCACAGGTCAACAAGAAGCCGACAAATCCGGTAAGAGAGAACAGAACTAAAGCACAATAATCACAGAAGACCCTAGGTACCAAATCCTAGTTAGGGTGTAACCTTGGACAGCAACGGGAGTCAATAGGCACAGCAACCCCTAATCATACCCAAAACCCCTGATAATGACAGCCAAAGTACGGAGAAAAAAACGACGTAAACGGGGGAATAAGGACAGACAAGCCCCTGAAAGTCAGAAAGAAGAGAATCTTCTAAACAAAGGAGATGAGAAAAAAGTAAACCCCCACAATCGACGCAAATAAAAAGGTGACAGAATCAACAAACCCCACAGCCCCACTGAAGTAGCTGGTCTGTTGCTCGCGGCCAAGCCAAATACCGACAGCTGTATACAATACCCACTTGTTTTAGACTAGTTGGTACTAGTCCTCGAAACCGAGGATGGACTCCAGTCGTCGATAATGGCCAAGGAAGCAAAAATGGTGAGTTCGGTGGTAATAAGAGTGGCCCGATAGTAACCACCACCAAACCCTAGAAGAAAGAACAAGAGGGAGCTACAGACCCGACAAAAAGGGTGACAGGACGGACATCAAACAGAGACAACACCAAACGCAAGCTACAAAGGAAAGGTAACAGCTAAAAGATAGGACAGGGCTGCATGTAGGAGCAAAAAACACCAGAACAAAAAAGGAAAAGAGGCAGGAGAAACCATACGCAGTAGCCTCAAGACAGATGCCCCAGATACAGGTTCTAAGAAACCGAGCGCCACAGCCACGAAGAGGAGGCCTGAGAGCACCGCCCAGACTCTAATGTGTTGTTATAATTGATGGTGTAACAACTATAAAAAGTAAAAATATGTTTGATACTAATCGAAGTATGAAATGAACAATAATAATCACATGTAGGATTCAACAAAAAAAGATGGTGTTGGAAACATTCCACGACAGCATAGGGAGTTCAAGTACATGAAGATTGTATCATCATCCTATGAAATGGCAAGGAAATATAGTCCCCAAGCTCATAGCTAATAATCACATTTTCTATATAATTATTACGAAAAAAAAAAGACCTTTTATAACTATTTCATTGAAACACCACTATATTGATAAATGCAACATTGCTATTTCTCAAAAGATAGAAAACAATCCAAATCAGAATATATAACAGGTTTATTGAACTGAACACTTTTACAAAATAGTGAGATATTTTTTATTTTCAAAAAGAGAGCAATGCCAACTGGTCTTAACAATGAACATCACATCACAATTTGGCATTGCATGATAGAAACTAATCTTGTAAAAAACAAGACTCTAATGTGTTGTTATAATTGATGGTGTAACAACTATAAAAAGTAAAAACATGTTTGATATGAATCAAAGTACGAAATGAACAATCATAATCCTGTGTAGGATTCAATAGAAAAAAAATGGTGTTGGAAACATTTCAGGTCAGCATAGGGAGTTCAGGTACATGAAGATTGTATCCTCGTCCTCTGAAATGGCAATGACCCTTTCCCTTTTGCAAATTCTAAAGTTATTTTTGAATCATTTGCTTTGAGAAATTGTTGCAGCTGACTTGGAGAAAGATATGCATAGTTGAATGGAGGAACTACACAAAAAACACATAATGATCAAAGCAAACACATGTGAAGAAATTCCAGTTGTTCTTTGATACCTGAGAAAGAAATCCTATTAGAATTGTAATCAAACATCAAAACATAAAATACAATATGAAATACTTGAACATAGTTTGTTCTTGGAATAAAACAAATTGATTTTACAAAAAGAAAGAGTAATTACTCTCATAATGAAAAATGAGTTAACATAAACTCATGTTTCAAAATGCAAATGTTGAAACATGGTCCCACAAACTGAATAAAAAACAAATTTCTACAAGTGAACTCGAATAAACGTATGCATCTACAAAACAGTACCGTTAACTAAATAACGGATATGCTTTGTTCTTGGAATTAAAAAGTTTGTTTTACAAAAAGAAAGAGTAATTACTCTCATAATGAAAAAACAAGTGAAAATAAACCCAATAGCAAATACAAGTTGAATATAGGCATGTTAATGAATGCAATTTCTGAAACATGCTCCCACAAACTGAATAAAAAAGAAAGTACTACAACTGAACTGGAATAAACGTATGCATCTACAAAAAAGTACCTTGAACTAAATAAGAGATATGTTTTAGAGTTCATAAATTAAATATAATTTGGCAAGTGCTAGCTACTTATTCAGAAATCCTACTTATTAAAAATGTGTTGTAGGAGTGAACTTTCAATATCAAGGATTTGCAACCTCTTCATATGAATAGTGCCTATGACATTATAGTCTTTATTATATTCACTAAAATCGATATTAATTCTTTGCGTTGGTATTACTTGTTCATTTTGGCAAAAGCAATTGTATGACTTTTCTATTCTTGGAAAATGATGATCAATTCAAGAATTGAACAGAACATTACACTCTTAGACTCAGAAGCCGAAACTTATAAAGCAATCAAAATTTAATCTCTTAAACTCAGATAAAAAAACATGAAAATTTTCCTTGATGTCAATGTACTATTTTTTAATGTGATTCAGATATAGAAAATCAGTCCTTGTTAAATTAGATAGGTTTTCTGCAATAGAAGTGTGATAATTCTATAAGAAAAAAACAATGAAGTACCTGAAAGGGGTTAATACATAGATGCTCTGAAGTACCTAAAAGGGGCCGAATCTTCATTAGATTTGCAACAATTTGTGTAATGACCCAATTCGAAAATTCCAAACAAGGTCTCCATGAACCTCCAGATGTCATTATGAAACAATGCCACTTTATTTTCTCCATTTTTATTATTTGTATGACCCAATTAATGTGTAAATGACAAACTAAGGTTCTCTTGGGTCCCATAGCTCCCTTATTGCAAGATTTAATGCCTCCTCCACAACCTAGGGAACTAGTAGGTGCGTGAAACATTGCTAACTAGTAGCCTCATTGGGATGGGGACATGACAGTCCTCCCCACCCAATATTGCTTGTCCTCTAGCAATGCCAAGTTTGGATGCTACAAAATTTGTTCATCTTCCCAAGTGGCTTCCTCACTAGGCAAATCCTTCCATTATACCAAGTATTCTTTTATTGTTCTGCTCCTTAACCTTATTTCCCTTGTTTTCAATATTTTGTCTGGAATGAGAACAAGTTGTCATTCATCATCCAAAGGAGGTAAAGTATCTAAAACTGAAATATGCTAACCTATAAACTTATTTAGACATGAAACATGAAATACATTATGAATTTTACTTCCTATGGGAAGCTCCAATTCATAGGTCACTTCTCCAACCTTTCGAATCACTTTGTAGGGACCATAAAACCTTGGTTTGATTTTTTTTGAACCTTTACCCTCTATGGTGGTTTGTTTGTGTGGTTGCAACCTCGAATACACCAATTCATTCACTTGGAAATGCCTTTCCACTCTATGTTGGTCTGCATGTTGTTTTTGCTAATTTTGGGCAACCTGTAAGTTATCTTTCAAAACCTTAAAAAATTCTTGACTTTCTGTAATATCCCGAATTTTGGACCTAAAACTTATAGGCATGAGCCTATTGATTATGATGTTGTCTTGATGTTTTATTTTGATATATTGGGTCGAAGACCCCACTACATATGAACATGATGATTTGTTTTATATATTGGGTGTAAGCCAATTGTTGATGATATATATATGCTTGTTTGTGTTGGGCGTGGACCCTAAAGCACATGATTGATGAGATGTTTTGTGTTGAGCGAGGAGCTCTGGAGCACATGGGTAATTAATGTTTTGTGTTGAGCGAGGAGCTCTGGTGCATATGAGTAATTACATTTGTGTTGAGTGAGAAGCTCTAGAACACATGAAAAGATAATTGGAAGTGTTGGGCATAAGCCCTGGAGCCTTCCATGTTGATGTTGAGCATAAGCTTTGGAACATCGGATCATTGGACATTGTATCCCTAGGAATATCGTACAAGTACATCCTACCATTAGTGTTGAGCGAAGAGCTCTGGAATTGCACTAAGTTTATAACTCCATGTTTTTAGCGTTGAGTATGGGCTCTGGTAAGCGTTGGGAGTTACTAAAAAGAATTAATGATTTCCGAGTGAAAACGACTCGAGGAAAATATTAATTTCATCTGACATATTTATAAATGATTAAATGAAATTTCGAATTTATGTATTCTCATCAAGTACTGAAGAACTACCATGTTATAGGAGGGAATCCAACATGCAAGGATATTTAGGGTTTCCTAGCCTAGTAGACTTAACCATCTACTTATTTAACCTTAATGAAGTAGTGTCATAAGTCTAGGGATAATGGTATATGATGCCCAAAGACAAATGTTAATAAATGTTATATTATTATGTATTTTGTACATGGTATGTATAAAGAATAAATATAGTAATAATATTAATGATGAAAGAAAGAAAGAAAAGCTCCATCCATTATTATTTATTACTAAAAGATAATAAATAGTATAATGCCTACAAAAGTCTAAATTATGAACTAGTTAAAAGTTCATAAGTTTAAATATTAAAAAATATCCAAATTAATTAAAAATGGTTAAATAAAAAAATCAAGGATTCTTGATTTAACTGCCCCTTTGACTGAAAAGTCTGTCTATAAAGTCTCAAGCCAAGGAAAGGCTTGGGGTTCTGATCTAATTTTTGGAGTCATTATTCTGCCTGTTTGTTTCTCAAGTGGATTTTTGGAGAACATTTTCGTGAAGGGAAAAAGGAGAACTGATCCAGACCTGATATACCAGCTAGGAAACGTTACCTTAAAAGCTCTAAGCTAATTCAATGTTGGAACCAGCTTGGGGGGATCCGGATTGAAACCAGGAATGGTTCTGAGTCATGGTTGGGTGGAACGTGGTAGTTCCCAAGTGATTCAATCATATAATACAGAGGTCAGAGTCTGCTTATGAATTGTTAATGTTGGTTATTTGAGTGTGCAGGTTCCAGCCATTAAAGGAGCTTCAATTTACAGGTATGAGATCCTAGACTGCCTATTTCATTTACTAGAATAAATGGTGGATAAATTAGGTAAATGTTTACATTTTAGTTTCTAACCCTATGTGTTTGTCTTATGTTTAAATCTTCTAGGGTTTACATTTTTTTGTAAGCAAGTAGGTCCTTCTATTACCAGCAGTATTCAAACACACAAACAATTACATCAAAAATCCAAGCTCTCCCATCTCTGGGAAAACAAGCTTGGAGATCATTATGGCAGTCTCCCTCGAAAGGAAACAAGACTGAACTAGAATGATCTTTAAGTTTTAAATATTCTTAACGAGGTATCAGTCATGAAGGTCTTAAAAACCGAAGCAGTTTTCTAAAACCAAAGACAAAAGACAGACATACATTACAAAGGAACCTGATCATTCGAATAGATGCTCATGAGGCTCGAGCTTTAACCCCATCTTCTTGGATATTTCAGATTGATTGTCCATTACCTTATGCAGGATCAACATCATTTGATCTTGGTGTAGAAGAATCTGCCCATGTTTCTCATCCGTTTTGACTAGCGCTTTTCCAAGGATGAATTTTTGCGACCATTGAAGCTCCAACGACTTCTGGTATAAGGTAAGTATGCCTCTAGAGGTGTCAGGGTCAGGAATAATCTCTTTAAACTCCTTCTTGATTTCTTCCGGACCCAAGCAGCTGCATGCCAATTCAGCCTCATGCTTGGCTTCGTGAATGGTTACGCGAATTGAGTCAGGAAATTATTTCTGGAACTTCTTGTTTTTCTCGACAATCTTCTTTTGGAAGCGCAATGGGGGAGCCATTGGCTTATGCATATCAAAACCCTGTGAGAATGTAGCAGAGTGGGTGCACTTGCGAGGGGCATGGTGACAAGCGGTGAGGCCACGAGCGAGCACAAAAGGGGAGCAAGGCAACGAAGTTGACGAGGGCAACAAGACCAGTCTCCAACGACCCAAGAGGCTAGGGAAACGGGAGCAGAAAGGTGCAAGATGATGGAAACATGAACACTTACCCACAACCCAACAAAGGGGGAGACGAACCCGACCACTAGCAGAGAGGAGGTCCCAATCATAGCAAGCAGCTTAAAGAAAACAAGCACAAAGGACATAAAGAAGAAAACCGATCTAATAGGAAGCTGCCCACAGTAAGAGACATGACTTACTACCTGTAGATAACCATCAAAATCCTCTAAAGCATGCCCAAGGGTGCGGCCACAACAAAAGCAAAGCCTTCTCCACATACCTGAGAGAGCAACCATTGAAATGTGAACGATGGTCGACAGCGGAGCCTTTAAAGCCCATAGTTATGAGATGATGATCCATCATGATAGAGAAATGCATGTCCTTCCACAAGTTCATACCGCTACCTGTCATAATGTTCACAACGCGTGAAGTGGTATCAGTGACCTGATGATTTGTACCATCGTCTTTCCAATCCATAATAACTCTGTAGAGAGGCGAGATGGGTAATGCCTTCTGTGCATGTGAACCACTATATCGCATGCCCCTGAGGTGATTAGTGGGCGTCCTCGGTGACTCTGCTCGCCACGTGCCGCTCATCTTCTCTCGAAGCCACGCCATGTATCACCTGCCGCGAGGGAGGTCCGTCCTGATCTCTGAGATGAAGTAGTTGATCTCTAAGCGGTTGAATCAGGAGTTGAGTCCATTGGTGATCACGAGGCTCTGAAGCAGTATCCTCTCCAAAATTTGCAAGATGGTATGCGAGCTTATTACCTGATCTTCTGATGTGATTTGCTTGGAGGACCTAGAATTGGGAGAGGGAATCTCATAAACTTTCCTTCAGATGATCGAGACGCCAATGTTTTGACAGTTTGCTCAAAGGGGTGCCCGTTGAAAGATTTTGCACCATGCGTATCATAATTTGAGAGTCACCCTCGATGATCAGTGATGACCAATTCCTCCACCTGGCAATGTTGAGACCAGTGATCAAGGCTAGCAGTTCAGTTACGTTGTTAGTGGAAGATCCAATGGAATCTGCAAAAACATGCAGGATTTCTCCCTTGTCATTTTTGAAATCCCCACCGATGCCATCAGGCCCAGGATTTCCCTTGGAGGCCCCGTCAAAGTTTAGTTTAATGAAAGGAAATAGGGGGGGGGGATCGACTGGTGGGAATGCTCGCCTTGGGGACAGAAGGGGAACAGATGGGGCCAAGGGAGGGAAAGCAGAAGTTCCAGCTTCGAAGGATGATGGAAACTTGAGGGGAGCCTGCCATGTCAGAGTTTGCCTAGGGTTTGAGTTGTAGAGTTTCTTGGAGATTAGATTTAATGAGCGAGAAAACTCTATATGGAGAAGAGGTTTCATTTTTTTAAATCCCTTTTTTTCTCTCTTTCCCTAGGTTCCATAGGGTCAGGCCTAGAAATAGGGTCCAAAGCATGTTGAGGAAAAGGCTTGTGAAAGGATGAGATGCCAGTCTCAGATGGTGTTCCTTAGATCATTGAGGCTTATGTTAGATCTTATGAATAAATTGATCCCCCAGTTCCAAATTTCTGAAGCAAAGGGACAGTGATTTAGAAGGTGTTCCATAGTTTCTTCCTCTAGGTTACATAATGGGCATCTGGAAGGTCCTTGAAAACCTCTTTTGTTGAGTTGGTCCCAGGTGAGGATCCTTCCATGGCCGATTAGCCAGAGAAAGGTCTTGACTTTCAACCATAGGTTTGGGTTCCATATTTTGTCCCAGATCCTATCGATCTGATTGTCCAGGATTTGATTCGATAACTTATAAGCTTCTTTGACTGTGAAGTAACCTTTGGGTTGGTAACCCCATCTTAGCTTATCCAGTGTTGCTTGGATTAGTGTTTTCCTTGATAGTAGGTCTTTCCAAAAGTTGTCATCTTCTTGAAGAGCTTCCCTGCCACTCCATTCACTCTTTGGGATCCAAGAGTTCCACATGCTTTGGGGTTGGGGCGGGATCCAATAGTGTGCCACCTTTTCTTTACCTGATAGCTGCATGTTGGTTTGCATGTTAAGAGTGTTTGCTTGAGCTTGTAGTGGAGGGAGTTGTTGCCAAGCATCCTCCCATAATAGAGTTGTGTTCCCATCTTTGATCTCCCAAAAGCTGTGGGTGTGTATAAGATCTCTTTGGGCTTTGACAACATTCCAGATGACCGATCCATCTTCAAGGTCCTCATATCTGATTAGATCATCCTGATTAGTATCTTTGGCATACTTATCTATCCAAATTGTGGTCCATGGGATATTAGGTTATGTGATGCATTGCCACCATAGCTTGGAACATAGATCCTTGTTAAGGATGCAGGGATCCCTAAGACCAAGACCTCCCACATTTTTGTCTTGGCATAGAGTTTTCCAAGAGACTAGCGACCATTTTCTTTGAAGAAGGGAACCTCCCCATAAGAAGTTGCGTTGAAGGTTCTTGATGGACTTAAGGATGTTCTGGGGCACAGCCATGATGGAGAAAAGGTAAAGGGGCATGGCTTGGAGGACTGATTTAGCAGAATGAGTCGACCCAAGAAGTTAAGGGCTCTCAAGATCTAGGAAGAGAGTTTAGATTCAAGCTTGCTTAGGAGATCTTTCCAAGAGGCATTTCTCAGGGATGAGTCAATAAGATGGGGTCCCAAGAATTTGGCCGGAAGGGAGCTCTTTTGAAAACTGAGAATCTTGGTGATTTTGAGTTGGGTGAAGAGAGGAGTATTGAAGAAAAAAACTTGAGACTTAGAATAGTTAATGGACATACCTGACGCCTCCTTTAAGGTGATAAGAATGCTTTGAAAGGATTTTTCCTCTCAAACTGAGGCATGCCCCATCGTCATCATATCATCAACAAACTACAGGTGAGAGTGCTTTTTAACGGAGTTATCAAGTTGTAGTCCTGAACCTGATTATCCTAGACTCGCGTGTTGATAAATCTACCGAGACCTTCTGCTAGGATGATGAAAAGGTAAGGAGATAGGGGATTCCCTTGTCTGATCCCTCTTGATGCTGAAAAGGTGGCTGAGGGAAAGCCATTGATAAGAATAGAAAAGAATGCAAAAGAAACCAGAGCAAGCACCCAGTTAGCCCATGTGATTAAGAAACCAAAGGCCAGTAGCATTGTTCTGAGGAATTTCCAACTGATTCTATCAAAGGCTTTACTCATATCAAGTTTTAAAAGCATTCTGGGGGATCAGGAGGTTTTAAGAGAATGTATTGCTTCATGGGTAGTAATAATGTCGTCCAGGATTTGCCACCCCTCCACGTAGCCAGTTTGCTCAGGGGAAATGATATGCGGGAGAATAGGTTTTAATCTCAGAGCAATGATTTTGGATATGATCTTGTAAATCACGTTGCAGAGGGATATTGGTCTAAAATTTGAAGGCTCAACCGGCTTATCAGTCTTGGGGACGAGGGTTAAAAAGGTGGCGTTGAGGGCAGGTAGTATTGATCCTGATTTTCTAGCACTTTCCACCACTTCCCATACATCTAGTTTGATAATTTCCCAACAAGCTTGAAAGAAGTCAATGGTAAAGCCATCTGGACCTGGTGTTTTACTTGTCTTCATCCCCATGATTACCTCCTCAACCTCCAAAAGGGAGATGTCTTATGTTAGGCTGAGATTTTGCTCCTGTGAGACCAGTGATGGAATGTGCTACAAGATGTGATTGATGGCAGGAGTACGATCTTCCTGAGGCTCTTTGAGAAGCTTAGAGTAGAAACTGATTAACTCAGTTTCAATTTGTTCCTTTGTCTAAAGAATCTGTCCATGGGAGGAGGTGAGCTTGGTGATTCTGTTATGTTGTCTTCTTTGTAGCATGGAGTGATGAAAGAATTTGGTGTTTCTTTCTCCTTCCTTGAGCCATTTGATGCGAGATTTTTGCTTCCAGAGCTCTTCCTCTTGCCGATATCTCCTGTTTAGTTGGTTATGGAGGCTTTATTCTTGTAGCTTGAGTTCCTCCGTGAAGCCCAAGTGTACGGCTTGAAACTAGATCATTCAACTAGGATTCTAGAAGGAGCTTATCTTCCAGAATATTTCCAAATTCCTTTATGTTCCATTGCTTAATTTTCCATTTTAACAGCTTGAGCCTTTGTTGAAATATGAACATCACTAATCCCTCAATGTGGTTCGAGTCCTCCCACCATTCCTTGACTTTGGTTAGAAAGTCAGGGTGAGATAACCAGAAATTCTCATATCTGAAGGGTCTCTTGTTATGAGGCCCATTAAGGGTTAGGCAAATCGACCAGTGATCAGAGCCTGCCGAGGGCAGAATGGAGGCCGAGAGGTTGATCTGATTTTGCAGAAGCGAGGGGGAGGTAAGGAAGCGGTCTAACCTGCAGGCCACCTGTCGATCTCCTCCTCTTCTGTTGTTCCAAGTGAAGAGGCCATTAGTGGTTTGAATGTCCACAAGCTTGAGATCTTGAATAAGGGTTTGAAAGGCAGCACAATCCCTGTCCACCTTTCTAATGCCTCCCTTTTTGTCACTAAGGGAAGTGATGATGTTGAAGTCCCCTCCTATTATCTAGTTTTGGGAGGGGATTTTGTTGTGGAGCCAATTGAGATGCTTTAGGAAGCTGAGCTTCTGCTCCATGTACTGTGGTCCGTAGAAATTAGTCAGAACTCCCCCATGATTGGAACCTGTAATTTTGAATCATCCTGATAGAGTGTGCTGGGAAGAAAAGAAACCTTCGATATTCAGGATGTTTGGTTCCTAGACTATGGCTATTCCTCCTGCACTCCCTTTGGCATCCAAGGCTATGGCTTGAGCATTCCTCCATCTTTTTTTGACGAAATCCATGAGCTTTTGCTCTGAACATTTTGTTTCTTATAGCATAATAACCGTAGGTTTCTCTGTGAGAATCCTATTTTTGAAGAGACGTCTTTTGGAATCTCCCCCAATTCCCCTGATATTCCAGGATATGATTTTTAAATCCATTTAAATCGAGGGGGGAAAGTGTGCCTCGAGGAAGGCACTTTGTCTTGCGTCAACCAGAAAGGTACCCAATTCTTTGATGAGTTGTCTATTGGATTTCCTGCCTTTCTTTGGATTATCACTTTGGATTTTAGCCATGTCCCTTATTTTTTGTTGTTTTAGACCCAGAGTAAGTTTGCCCTGATCCTGAGGTGACGTTACATTAGGTTGAGCTGCCTCCTTGGGAGGATGTATATTCTTATAAAGGTCTACAAAGAGTTTCAACTGGTCAGAGGGAATGAATTCCACATGTCCATTCTTTTTTGCTTCATTCCAAACTGTTAGGTCAAGCTCCCCTAGCTCCATGTCTTCACCTTCATTTTGATCTCCGTCTTCAATCATACTATGTTCCACTTCAACAATCTGCGCTAGGATGTCATCCCTGGAGAAGGGGGGGTCGGTAAATAGAGGTTGGTCTTTGCAGAGGGAAGGCTTCAGGTCAGAATGGGGAGATGTGCCTAAATCCAAACCTGAGTCAAGTACGGCCTCAACGAGGGGTTCCCGGAGAGGAGTTTCTGACAATTGGGCAAAGTTGTTTTGGACCTGAGCATTCAAAGAAGAAGAAGGGTTTTGAGTCTTTTTGTTTTGTCTTCTTTTATCAGCAGCCTTGGTGAAGCCATCCTTGTCCTTTTTGTTCAAGCGTTCAGGAGGGGGGGGGGGTGTTCACATTTAGAGGACAATCTTTGAAAAGATGGCCATGCTTGTGGCATTTCCGACAACAGAACGGAATGTGCTTGTAGTCTAGAGTTTGAATCCATTATGAATCTCTATGGATGAGGCAAATGGCTTCTGGAAACGCAACCGAGATGTCCAGATAGAGGCAGATTCTCGCATATGATGTGTACCTTCCAGCTAGGGTGGCATAAGAGATTTGTACAAAGCTTCCCAGGGTATTTTCGATTCCAGTTAGTGTTTCTGTGTTCCAGAATTCTTAAGGCAATGAATAAAGATGAATCTAGACCGGGACAACCTTGAAGTATTATTTTTCCAACGAGAAATGCTCCTTCCAGTTGCAGATATAGAGCCCTACGGAATGGAAAAAGTAGAGCCCTCCTTGGAATATATGGTTCTTGTCCTCTGGGTTATGGAAAATAATAGTGAAGAAGCCCTTGGATCCAAGTTTTAGTTTGCACTGCCCCTTAGGTTTCTAGGAATCGAGAATCCATTCGATCAATGGGCTAGATCCCAATGAATTTGCAGATGATAGTGTGGTCTTGCATGAACTCTATTCATTCACTGATGAGAGTAGAGGTGATTTCATATCTCGGTATAAGAAGTGATTTGTGTTTGCATTTTGAGATGTCAAGCGAAATCGCCTCAGCCAGAGGTAGAGATGAGGGCCGAGAAGGGGCTTGAGAAGAGGAGCCCGTCCCCATGCCACCTTTCCCTTTATCATTTGGACCTGGATTTCTTTTTTATGGTGAAATAACCAGGGGTTAGACCGAGGGGGCCTTGCGTGAGAGATCTAAGTTGAAATAGGGGTTCCTCCTACCCCCACTGCTGGCCGCCATGGCGGTAGACGGGCCTGGAAGCTTATGAAACCCTAAAACTAGCAAACCCTATCCAAGACAGGTTGCAGAGCTTTTTGTCTTTTCTCCTCAAGACACCCTAGGGTTTACATTTTAAATCATAACCCTAGGCTGTAATTTATTTCCTATGCTAGATTTATCCAGGGTCTGTTCATCTTATTCACTTCTGTAAACTTAATTCATGTATAAATATTTATCTAGGGTTTTGCACCTTAGTTTTACTTCTATATTATCTTTACTGCTTAAACTGTGTTTCCTACAAACTATGTTTTATTTCAGATCTATTACATAGTTGTTCTTGGCCTATTTACTCTACAGACAGATTTCATTTGTCAGCAAAGCCATGCTTAAATAAGTACTAGTTCAGATCTAAAGCTTCCTCTAAAACTTAGAATTAAGTTTAACATCATCTAATTAGAATAACAAGAAACTAACCAGTATACTATTGGAATATATATATATATATATATATATATATATATA
>LPNX010116215.1:960786-1021049 GCA_001517045.1 Pseudotsuga menziesii
CAATGAAAACCTTTCAAGGTATGCATAAATAAATGTACGCTAAATACCAAATCATTTCCATTAAAATAAACATTATCGTAACCAAATAAACAACCCAAGTATCGAGACCATTCGTTGGTCTATGATCTAGTCCCATCTAATAATACTCACAACAATCATATAAACAATAACCAAAGTAACATTATAGTAATTAAATAAATAACCATGTAAGTGCAACGAGGTCGCGGGATCAAATCCTGTGGACACTCATTTTTCCCAAATCAAAATCAATACAAATAATAAACCCCTTTTCAATACAACAACCATGATCAAATCCTATAGAGTTCTTTGCAAGACCACACTGTGCTATGTTCACACATAGGTCGTATTTAATACCTAATTAATTACACAGAGGTCGTAGGACCCTCAATATCAAATACGTTGTATTCCATGGCCACGTTCGCTATAAATAAACACACAGTCAACTAAAATAAACCTTTAAATGTCTAAACCTTGCCAACAACGAAATCTACAACAACTCTGTCAACGCAAGATTTCCACCCACGGTTTATTTACCTTTCCACATTACACATTATTAACACTAACTGTAAAATCTAAATCCTCTACGCTATCGCAGCCATGATGGAGAGCATCAACACCATGTAAGGCTGGCCCCAAAGCCATCTCATTGATAGGGAGGTCCTCTTTGTAACCATTACAATCAACGAAGGCAAATGCCATATAAATAATAACCCGGGATTAAAATGCAGCATTATAATAAACCCAACGCTTATAACAAATGAAAATTATACAAAGTCCAGTTTTAATAAACCGTTGCAATCATAAATGTAACATGTATTCACAACCCATTGTTTTATTACATCAACATAATTTACACAGTCAATTGCTTACGGCCTTGCACCATTGCAAGCAATGGTGCTGCCATGGCCAATTTACATCTTCAAACAGTAAACAAAATTATACACAGAGCCTGCCAAGGCACCAAGTTTCGCTTCACGACTAAACATCATAATAATTACAAAAGCCCAAGTCTTTATAAACTCATACCCGAAGGCCAACGGTTTCCCATAACTTAAACCCCAACCACGACAAGTTAAAACCCAGTCTTAAAGCCAAGAGGTGGCGAGTAATGACTTGTTAGCAGGCTTACCGTAATGGCAATTCTAGCCCATGGCTTGCAGTCGCGCTACGAACCATACATCTTCTTGCCAACCCTATCACCTGCAACCACAAAACGATTCGATGGATGAGAAGTATGATATCCATAGTAAGTAACAAACAAACAACAACACTATGAAACCAAACGACACCATACCTTCATTATTCTTGGAAGTCACCTTCACACACTGCACAGAGCCGAGAGCAAAAAACAAACATAACGAAATGACCAAGCCCATCGTGGAGCCAAACCCTATGTTGGGCTGCCACATTCTCCAACACGCATTAATGGTGCTAGACTGTTGCCCATTATCAACTCTAAAACCCACTTCTCTATAGTTTGTAATCGATTCAATATTGACTGCCTCCATTCCTTGCAAAGTTATTAAACCCCATGAACCATGTTATAATTTCACCACCCCTAAGTCAATACAAGGTATAAGTAATATATGCATCACATACTTTAGGCTCTAAGCCTTAAACCATTGCTTATCGTTTTCCTTAGGCTCTAAGCCAAGGACCATGGCATATTTCATATGCCATGGTAATATTGTTATTTATAGAGTCAAGAAGGGGTCTTTAGCCAAAGTTTATAAACTTGCTAAGAATAATAAAAGATATGTTAATACTTTTAATAAAATGAACGTGTAGTACAAATGCTAGGATATGAACAGTCGATAGTAATCACACTATAAATATTAAATGTGGTAATTACCTTGCCACTAACCTGAGTCTGTAAGACACAGTAATAACAACCAGTAGGTGTATTAATAATCAAACGTCCAAGTACTTAGTAACAAGTTGTTGTCACAAAGTATAATCTGCACATAAAGAGGAAGAAGTGCCTTAGTTCAAACTAAACTAAGTAAGCCCGCTAGACAAGTAGAAACTTTACCTCTCAGACAGTTACATGGGAGAACTAGTCCCGCCACTCCACCCACTTTGGTTCCAAGAACAAAGTTAAGTTAGAACCATGTAAATAATAAGTAAACACCTGCTGAAATTAAAGAAGTACATAATCAAAGTAACTACACATACACAACAACGTATAAATATAAGAATAGCTTAGTAATCATCATTATGACACCATAATGTAAAACACAGTAATAATCATAACTGAAAGTAAGAAGGTAGAACGTAAGAACAACTTACGATGAAACAGTGGTACACTTAGTGTACCTTATATTCCGCAAGTTCAATAATGTCCAACATAGGTAGTTTTTACTAGCCTAATAAATTTTATTTTATTTTTAAAATTTTTGGGGACATTACACTTTCTTCAATCCAATCCTTAGCCTTTGGAGCTCTACTATCACAAAAAATGTGGTCATTAAAAGTGGATGCATCATAACCATAAAATGTTTTGAAAGGAGACATGCCAATGGACATATGAAAAGCAGTATTGTAACAAAACTCACCCAAATGCAACCATTTTATCCATGTTGTAGCCTTCAAACCATTGATTCACCCTCTCTATTTGGCCATCAGTTTTTGGATGATAGCTTGTGCTAGGTGTCAAATTTGTCCCCACCATTTTGAAGAGTTCTTTCCAAAATGCACTTAAAAATCTGTTATCTATGTCACTAACAATGCTCTTAGGGAGCCCATGTAATCTGAAAACTTCTTTAAAAAATAGTTCAGCCACTTGTGCAGTAGTGAAAGTGGTAGTAATAGCAAAGAAATGAGCAAATTTAGTGAGACTATCCACCACCACAAATATGCAATCCTTACCAAGTACATTGGGCAAACCAATGATGAAGTCCATGGAAATGCTTTCCTATTTTTGTTATGGAATAGGAAAGGGGTGTAAGAGGCCAGCTGGATGAGTGCGCTCCACTTTATTTTGCTAACATGTGGGGCATTCATTAACATATTTCAAAACATCAACCTTCAACCTTTTCCATGAGAATCTTTCCCTCAACCTTCAGTACGTTTTGAAGAAACCGGGGTGACCTTCTAGAGGAGAATCATGAACTTTCTTTAAAATTTTCTCCTTCAAACTAGAACTAGGGACCAAATAGATTTTATCTTTGTAGTAGATGATTCCTTCCAACACCTTATACCTATCATCATGGTTAGTCCCATAAAAAAAGTTCACAAGAAAACTTATCCTTGGCATACTCTACTTATAATATGGCTTTCCAATTTTCTACTACATCCATTAGAGAAATAGAAGGTCTTCTAGATAAGGCATCAACAACCACATTATTTTTTCCCTTCACATATTCAATATCAAAGTCAAATGCTTGAATCTTACTCACCCACTTTTGTTTCCTTTTATTTAGATCATTTTGAGTGAGGAAGTACCTTAGGTTGTTATGGTCAGCGTTGACCATAAATTTGTTTCCCACGAAGTATTATCTAAACTTGATCAAAGCATGCATGATGGCTAACATTTCTTTATCATAAATGAAGTAAAGCTTCTCATGTGGCTATAACTTCCTACTCTCGAAAGCTATTGGGTGTTGTCCTTGTTTTAGGCTCCAATACCTTCTCCTAATGCATCACATTCCAAGACAAATGGTTTAGAAAAATCAAATAAGGCTAGAATAGGACAGTTGCATATTACCTCTTTCATTATTTGGAAATATTTTTCAGCCGCTTCATGCCATTGGAAAGCATCCTTCTTTGTCAAATCAGTGAGAGATGAAGTGGGTTGGGAGAACTCCTTCACAAAATTCCTATAGTAGGTACAAATTCCAATGAATCCTCTCAATTCAGTGAGATTTTTGGGATGAGGCCATTCTATAATGGATTTTATTTTCTCCATATCCACCTTCACACCATCCTAACCAATGATGTGTCCAAGATATAAGAGCTCTGTTAAACCAAACTCACATTTTGACAACTTAGCAAATAAAGATTGATCATGCAGAATTTGTAATACCTCTTCTAAATGATGCAAATGTTCCTTCCATGTTTTACTGTAAATAAGAATGTCATCAAAGAAAACAAGTACACACTTATGAATTTGCTTGTGGAAGATATTGTTTATGCATGATTGGAATGTGGCAGGTGCATTTGTCAAGCCAAAGGGCATGGCAACAAACTCAAAGTGACCATAGTGGCATATGAAAGCAGTCTTTGGTATGTCTTCTTCCCTAATTCAAATTTGATGATAACCAGATCTAAGGTAAATATTTTAGAAGAACTTGGCTCCATGGATATCATCCACGAGTTCATCAATCCTTGGGATGGGATATATATTCTTCACTGTCTTCTTATTCAAATCTCTAAAATCAATGCACATCCTCAAAGTTCCATCATTTTTCTTTACCATGACAACTGAAGAAGAATATGGGATGGAACTAAGCCTTAGGAGACCCAACTCCAAGAGTTCTTTGATGGCCTCCTCAATCTCATCTCGAATCCTTTTTGGGTGGCCATAAGGATGCATTTTGATAGGTTGTGTTCCTATCTCTACCTCAATGATATGCTCCACCCCTCTGCCTAGTGGTCTTCCTGGGGGAAGGTCTCCAAAAACCCTCTCATACTTACTCAATAATTGCTCTATCTCCTTAGGATGTTTGGAAATCTTAAGTTGAGGTTTAGGAGATGTAATTAAACATTAAATAACCCATTATATGTCTCCATGCCTCAAGATAGACCTCATGCTGTGAGAGGACACCACTCGATTTGGGTAAGTGTGCATTCCCCTCAAGAAGATGGGTTTCCCTTCTGAATTTTCGAACCTCATTTCAGGGATTTGATAGTTCACTGTATGATCCCCTAAAGAATACAACCATTGTACTCCCAAAACCACATTTGTATCATCCACATTCACTACATAAAAATTGTTAGCGATAGTATGATTTCCTATAGTAACTTGAAGCTTTGGAATCCATTTAGTGTAGTGCATAGAATTATTACCTGGAATGATGACTGTGAACCATAAAAAGTTTCAGCTTGTAACTTTCTTCTCTCCACCAAGGCTGCATCTATGAAGTTATGAGTGGCTCCACCATCCACTAGAACCATGACCTTTTGGCCTTGTATGTTACCCTTGAACCTCAAGGTGTGAAATCTAGGTACACCTGAAAGTACTACAATTTTTATTGTCTTAGGAGTGGGATGTTTTTATTCTGTTGTTTCATACCCCTCTTCTTGGGCTGAAAGTTGTGCTTCCTCCTCCTGCTCCTCCTCTTCATCATCTTCAGAGAAAACTTCAATGTAGCGTGCCTTCCCCTTTGCACACTTATGTCCTAGAACCCAGGGTTGTTTGGATGTGAAACATAGCTTCTTTCTTCTAAGTTATTCTTTGCTTGGTCCTCCTTTATTTTCTTTGGAAAATGAGTCCTTTTGCCATGGTTTCTTACCTTCCTTAAACTTGGAAGGGAAATTTGGTTCTTGGCAACACATTTTGCACATCTCTTGTTAAATTCATGGCATCCTTCAACATGGATGTCTTGTGGGATTTCATGAGCCCTCTCAAAGGTTCTGTCAATCCTTCAGTAAATAGTAAAACCAACCTAGCCATAGATACATCAGAAACCATTACTGAAATCTTTTCAAATTCTAACATATATGGTTCAGGAGTTCCAACTTGCTTCAATTGTGTTAGTTCTTTGAAAGGAAGTTCGGGGCCTTTCCTCTCAAATCTCTCCATTAATGCATTGGAGAAACCATCATAAGATAAAATCTTATCATTTCCCAAGGTTGTAAGACCATGGAACCACCAATCAATAGATTCCCCTTCAAGATGCAAAATGGCCATTTTCAATGCATCTTCTTCAACCATAGGATTTAACTGAAAATACACACTTAGTTTTTCCAATCACGCACACACTGAAAATACACACTTAATTTACCCATGGTGTAATTTAATTCATGATTAAGAGGAGGTGCCCTATTCCCACTTCCTCCTTGATTAAACTTAAGAGAAGCCCTAATGAACTGATCGAAAGGTAGGACTTTCCTACATTCATCACTTAGTTGTTGCCAATCATTCGTTGCTTTCCTTGCATCATAAGTAGTGTAAGGGCCCTCTTTGGACTCTAAAAACTTAGGTATTGTAGGTCCAGTATGATTCTTGAACTCATGGGATCATTTACGAGGTCCAGCCTTTGAAAAAATGGTTTCCCCATTGGTCTTCTTCTCATCATGAGGTGAACTACTACTACTCTTTGGTGTTGACCTGCCCCCAAGTTGGCTAGACAACAATTCGAACCCTTGCATAAAATGTTTGGTCATACCTTCAAGATATTCTTTAATGAATGTTTTAAGGTCCTCATTATCTTCCTTGTCATCCATGTCTCCAAATCCTAGTTCCTTTCTTGTTAGGGTTAACCTTGACTTGAGATTGAGTCAAAGGTGGTTAGGTCTAGCACATGGTTTGTTGTATCCCATGGTATTGTCCCATGGTATTGCATGTGATTAAGCCTTTATAAGGCTTGAGGAGGCTCCATTGTAATTGTACTGTGTACTGTATTGTACTGGATGTGAGTACTGTATGGTACTGGATGTGAGTACTGTATGGTACTGGATGTGGGAATTGTATTGTGCTGGAAGAGAGACTGTGAGAGCGTGAAGAGGAAGTGCAGCGGTTTTGCTATAGGGCGTATCCCTTCATCTTTCTGGACTGAAATAAAAGGACTGGCAAATTTGTTTATGGACGTAGCCCATTGTTTGGGTGAACCACGTTATATCTGTGTCTCTCTGTAATGTTTAATGTTTTTTTGCATCTTGTTTATTGATTTAACTCTATAATTGTTATTGCTTTGCGGTCCTGTTCTTCTAACAATTAGTATCAGAGCCAAAAGGTCTATTTGGTTTGTAAACTCGCAGGAAAGAAGGGTTCCTGGTTCGAGTGGGAGCAATGGAGGAAGAAGGAAAGTTTAGGGTCGATAAATTTAACGGCCAAAACTATTAGTTATGGAAGATGCAAATGGAGGACTATCTGTACCAGAAATATTTGTACCTACCGTTGGGCGGAAAAGCAAAACAGCCAGCGACTATGAAGGATGAAGAATGGGAGGTTCTTGACAGAAAGGCACTAGGAACAATACGGCTGTGCCTGGCTTCGTCGGTGGCCTTCAATATTTCGAAAGAAATAAAAATAGAGAGTGTGATGAGCGCATTGAGTAAGCTCTACGAAAAACCCTCGGCTTCTAACAAGGTATTTTTAATGAAGCGTTTATTTAATATGAAGATGTCGGAAAGTGGATCTGTTGCTGACCATTTAAATGAGTTTAATACACTTACCAATCAGTTAAGTTCTGTAAAAGTGAACTTTGATGATGAGGTTAGGGCTCTTCTAATCTTGTGCTCATTGCCAGAAAGCTGGAATAGCTTGGTCATGGCTGTAAGTAACTTTGTCCCTAGTTCAAGCACTCTTAAGTTTCATGATGTTGTTAGTGTTATTCTTAGCAAGGAAATGCGAAGGAAAAGCACAGGTGAGACATCAGGTAATGTGTTGACCATGGAGAGCAGAGGGAGACAAAAAGAGAGAGGAAGGAGCCCAGGAAATCACGGAAAGTCTAAAAAGGGAAGATCCAAGTCCAGATTCGGAAAAATAGATTGCTGGAACTGCGGTAAGAAAGGACATATAAAGAAAGACTGCAGAGCACCAAAGAAGAAAGGTGAGAGGCAGCAAGAGACTACCTAGGAAGCAAATGTAGCAGGTGATGTGTTACAAGATGCTTTGATTCTTGCATTAGATAATACTAGTGATTACTCGGTAGTAGATTCAGGGGCTTCATGCCATGCTACACCCCATAGGAAATTCTTTTATGATTATGTTCAAGGTGATTTTGGGCATGTGTTATTGGGGGATGATGAACCATGTAAAATTGTTGGAAAGGGTAAGGTACGGATTAAACTAAATAATGGAAATGATTGGTTGCTAAAGGATGTAAGGCATATTCCTGCTATGAAAAGAAATCTGATCTCAACAGGGCAGTTGGGAGATGGCGGCTGTTTGTCTACGTTTGGAGAAACGTGGTGGAAGGTTACTAAAGGATCAATGGTGATTGCAAAAGGAGATAGGATAGGTACGTTATATTTATGTCCTCATAACACTAATTATTCTATTTCTGTAGCTTCCACAGAAACAGGTGCAGCGTTGTGGCATCATAGGCTTGGCCACATGAGCAAGAAGGGGATGTAGATTCTCCACTCAAGGAAACTGCTTCCAGATCTGAAGTAGGTAAGTTTGGAATTTTGTGAGAACTGTGTTTATGGAAAACAGAAGAGAGTTAGATTTCTCAGGGTTGGGAAACAAAAGAAGAGTGAAAAGTTAGATCTTGTCCATACAGATGTATGGGGACCAGCTCAGGTACAATCTCTTGGTGGCTCTCGTTATTATGTTACTTTTATTGATGATGCAACTAGAAAAACTTGGGTTTATTGCATTAGACAGAAATCTGATGTGTTTGATACTTTTAAGAAGTGGAAAGCTTTGGCTGAGAATGAGACAGGAAAAAGGTTGAAATGTCTCAGATCTGATAATGGAGGCGAGTACTGTAGCAAGGAGTTTGATAGTTACTGTTCACACAATGGGATTCGCAGAGAGAAGACAGTCCCTGGAACACCCCAAGAAAATGGCATGTCAGAAAGGATGAACAGAATGATCATGGAGAGTGCAAGGTGTATGAGATTGCATGCAGGGTTGCCCTTACAGTTTTGGGCTGATGCTGTAAACACTGCTGTTTATTTAATGAACAGAGGGCCTTCAAGCATTTTGGATGGTGGAATTCCAGAGGAGGCATGGACAGGTAAACAGGTAAAATACTCATTTCTGAGAACTTTTGGTTGTGAAGCATTTGTCCATATTGATAAAGATGATAGAACAAAGCTTGAGACTAAATCCAAGAAATGTACCTTTATTGGATACAGAGTTGATGATTTTGGTTATCGCTTATGGGATCTTAAAAATCGCAAAATCATTAGGAGTAGAGATGTAGTATTCAATGAAAAGGTCATGTACAAAGATCAGTTGCAGGGAAAGAAAGAAGAAAAGGAAAATACAGAGTACACAGTGCTTGATGAAATCAAAGAAAATGAAGTTCCAAAGGCACAAGAAAATCAAAAGCAGCAGCAGGTACTCGAAACTCCTGCAACTGTAAGAAGGTCTACCAAGTTAAGTAGACCCCCTGAACGATTCTCTCCTTCATTGTATTATTTATTGATGATTGATTCTGGTGAGTTAGAATGTTTTGAAGAAGCAATGCAGGTAGAAACTAGAAAGAAGTGGGAGCAAGGCATGGATGAGGAGATGGACTCATTGGTAAGAAACCAGACTCGAGATCTGGTTAAGTTTCCTGCAGGAAAAAGGGTATTGCAGAATAAATGGGTTTACAGGTTGAAGGAAGAAGATGGAGGAAAGAAGCGGTAGAAGGCTAGACTTGTTGTAAAGGGGTTTGCACAAAAGAAAGGTATAGACTTTGATGAAATATTTTCTCCTGTTGTTAAAATGACTTCAATTAGAACTATTTTAAGTCTAGTGGCGGTAGAAGATTTGCATCTTGAACAATTAGATGTAAAAACGGCCTTTCTCCATGGGGATTTGGAGGAAGAGGTTTATATGCAGCAGCCACAAGGGTATGAGGTCAAAGGGAAGGAGAATTTGGTTTGCAGGTTGAAGAAGAGCTTGTATGGCCTGAAGCAAGCTCGAAGGCAGTGGTATTTAAAATTTGATAAGTTTATGACAGAACAAGGTTATGATAGATGTCATTCTGACCACTGTGTTTATTTCAAGAGGCTAGATAACGAAAGATATATTATCTTGTTATTGTATGTGGATGACATGCTTGTTGGAGGGTCTAAGATGTATGATATAAACGTGCTCAAAAGGAAACTAGCTAAATCATTTGCAATGAAGGATTTGGGTGCTGCAAAGCAAATCCTTGGCATGAGAATAACAAGAGACAGGAAAAATCGCAAATTGACATTGTCTCAAGGTGAGTACATAGAAAAGGTGTTGCAGAGGTTTAGAATGTAGAATGCAAAACCAGTCAGCACACCTTTGGCAAGCCATTTCAGACTAAGCAAGCATATGTGTCCAGAGCCACAGGAAGAGATAGATTACATGTCCAAGATTCCCTATTCATCAGCAGTTGGGAGCTTGATGTATGCCATGGCGTGCACAAGACCAGATATTGCACATGGAGTGGGAGTTGTGAGCAGGTATATGAATAATCCAGGTAAAGAACATTGGAAAGCAGTACAGTGGATTCTCAGGTATTTGAGAGGTACCACTTCTCATGCATTATGTTTTGGAGGTTCAGACACTGTTCTACAGGGATATGTTGATGCAGATATGGTTGGTGATAAAGACAGCAGGAGGAGCACCACAGGGTATGTGTTCACTGTAGGTGGAACAGCAGTAAGTTGGATTTCAAAACTGCAACAAGTTGTTGCACTTTCAACAACGGAAGTAGAGTATGTTGCTGCTACAGAGGCTAGTAAGGAGATGATTTGGTTGCAGAGGTTCATGGAAGAATTGGGTAAGAAACAGGAGAATAGTAGGCTGTACAGTGACAGCCAAAGTGCCATTCATCTTGCAAAGAACTCAGTCTTTCATTCAAGGACTAAAAATATAGAACTCAAGTACCACTTCATAAGATCTGTTCTAGATGAAGAGCTGTTAAAACTGGAAAAGATTCACACTAGCCAGAATCCTGCAGACATGTTGACAAAGGGAGTAACCAGAGAGAAACTGAGTTCCTGCTCGGTTTCTGTTGGCCTTAAAGCATGAAGGTGAAAAGAAGAAATTTGCCAAGTCCAAGGTCCAGCAAGTGCAGCAGCGGTAGAGTTGCTGTGATTAGTCACCATGAAGGCACATAAAAATGTAATGGAGCGGTTTGCATGTAAATGGGCATATGGCTGTAAGACCTGGTAAGGCATGCATACCCCTGGTAACTCACCGGTAAAGTCGGGAGATAGACCTAGGTGATAGGGGGGTGTATGTAAGATTCCTTGGTAAATACTTGAGGGGAGTTGGTGATTACTCCAAGTCAAGTTTAAAGGGGGGATTGTTAGGGTTAACCTTGACTTGAGATCGAGTCAAAGGTGGTTAGGTCTAGCACATGGTTTGGGCACATGGTTTGTTGTAGCCCATGGTATTGTCCCATGGTATTGCATGTGTTAACCTTGACTCGGGATTGAGTCAAAGGTGGTTAGGTCTAGCACATGGTTTGTTGTATCCCATGGTATTGTCCCATGGTATTGCATGTGATTAAGCCTTTATAAGGCTTGAGGAGGCTCCATTGTAATTGTATTGTGTATTGTATTGTACTGGATGTGAGTACTGTATGGTACTAGATGTGAGTACTGTATGGTACTGGATGTGGGCGTTGTATTGTGCTGGAATAGAGACCGTGAGAGCGTGAAGAGGAAGTGCAACCGTTTTTCTATAGGGCATATCCCTTCATCTTTCTGGACTAAAATAAAAGGACTGGCAAATTTGTTTGTGGACGTAGCCCATCGTTTGGGTGAACCACGTTATATCTGTGTCTCTCTGTAATGTTTAATGTGTTTTTGCATCTTTTTTATTGATTTAACTCTATAATTGTTATTGCTTTGCGATCCTATTTTTCTAACATTTCTAATCTCTTCGTACCTAGAATTGATTTCTTCACTTTCTTCTCTTCCACTGTTAATGTCTCCAGTATCAGTTTCCAATAGAGGGAGTTAATCATCAGGAAACATGAATAGAGGAATCCAACATGTGATAATATCATGCTCTTATACCATTGTAATGACCCAATTTGAAAATTCCAAACATAGGAAGAATTTGGGGGAAAATGTCTTGACTAATCTTGACTCTAGGGGCTTCGAATGGCACAAGAGGGTCTCAAATTTGGTAGGGACTGATATGGTGAGTCTTAGGACCCCTCAATGGACTCTATAATAACTTTACAACATATTATAGACATATACTACTCTATTTTGGAACATTGGAAAAAATGGTAAAATTACTAGTAATTTGTGGTGCAATTCCCCCTAGGGTGTGAGCAGAAATGGCTTTCCAAATCCTATGCGACCCTCCCAACTTGTCAAATAAAGTATGGGAACTTATATTAGACTTGATTTAATATAAATGGTATGGTTAATAGTTCTGCAACAGATATGTAAAGCTTCATATTCAAATGCATAAATTCAGTGATATTTGCTTAAGGGAAATGACATGAAATGGATTAACTTTGACTCACAATTCGTATATATATAATGGTTCAGAACAGATAATAATGAATTTAGACCATTAATATAATATTAATAGCTCACTAACAACATATAACATCATATCCAAGTCACAACATACATCAGATATACAACTCCATTGAAATGGGAAACCAACACATGGAAACTAGTCACAACATAGCTTGGAAATGTGGACATTTGCATATGTAATTCTGCTGATTTCGACTTACAAATAGGATGGGAGACATATTACAGAGCCATAAATCATTCACCCATGCTTGGGCATCAACTAGACTCAATAGAGTGCAACCACCATTCACACAAGTGCGCCATCATAGAGAAATATGGAAATATTGAAGTGGGGATTAGAGAGAATCGGAGGAGAGATGGGTCACGGACAGTAGAATCCTCCTATATGCAGTAATAACAATCCATTAATATCCAAATGATAGTTCAAGGTGTTCTCTCCCATATCCAACTTGGATTAGAATCTCACTCTCTCGAAATTGGCTCACTAATAGCGCAAGTGAGCACTCACCGTGCAATGGACAAGCTAGGGCTTTCCAAAATGCCAAAGGAAAATTCTCAAATGATCAAAATTCATTCTAATTCCTCATGACACATTTTTATAACCATCCTAAGGTCCTACAATGTCAAATTCCCTCCCATAGGCTTCCTCCAACTCATCCATGATGTTTAGTAACCTCCATGACACTTGTCCTTCTCCTCAACCCTTCATCTTCCTCCAAATCCAAATTGCTGCCATCAAACCCCAAGTGCGTCCTCTTGGAGGATATTTTTAGCCTTACATGTCAGGTTGTCATATTCTTGCAATCAGGTCTGATTTGTCATAGGATCTTCCATCATTGTTGTCATAAAACGTATGGAATCTCTCTCCAAGTGACACCTAGTTTCTTCACAACCTCTTCCTCTTCCATGGGGAGTTACTCCTCTTCATACATTCAAATACTTGGGCTCATGATATGTTAATTGAAACCTATTCACCTTCCAATAATGCTCCATTACTCATAATTTTGAATTTGGGGTTAAGTCATGGCATGTGTAAGGAAGAATCTAGCCACCCAAGGTCTCCATGAACCTCCAAATGTCCTTATGAAGCAATGCCACTTTATTTTCTCTATATTTATTATTTGTATGACCCAATTTAATGTTTAAATGAAAAACTAATGTTCTCTTGGGTCTCATGTCTCCCTTATTGCAAGATTTAGTGCCTCCTCCCCAACTTAGGGAACTAGTAGGTGGGTGAAACATTGCTAACTAGTAGCCTCATTGGGATGGGGACATGACATTTTGATCACTAGTACAAAATGAGGAATTAATGACTAGGTGACAAAAAAGTTAGTCACCATAGTTTTTTCAAGGGATAAATGACTAAAATTGAGCAATTTTAAGTGAAACAACTAAAAACGACTAATTTAGTCACAGTATAAAATATATGACTAGATAACAAGTGACTAAAATAAAAATGACTAATGTAAATGACTAATTTAGCCATTGAAATACAAATATGATTAGCTAACAATGAATAAGAATATGAATTAGTCATTTATAATAGTCATTTTTAGTTGTGTCACATTGGCAATGGAACATTCCATTTTTTACAATGAATTTGTAAAATTTACTAAATTTGAACACTGTCGATGGATACAAAGACCACTTAAATGCAAGGGGTCTTTGAATCGATCTGTAGTGTTAAAATTTATTAAATTGTAACACTGTATATAGATTCATGAGAAACCCGACCTTGTGTCACTAGACAAAATTTTATTCTTTGAAGACATCTAGTGAGGTCCCTATAGCTCCAGATGTTACTTGATGTGTTTGTTGATCTCAAGCATTTTATGTAGGTGCAATATTGTCGTCAACATGTGCATTCAAAATTAGAGACTCAATTCACATAATTAACTTAGTCCTGGCCATACTATAACTTAAAGGACTTAAATTGCCATGTACTTTTCCAACTCGAGACCCAACAATAGAGCCGCATACTCTGCCACATTGTTAATGGTCTCAAACTATAATTTGAAAGCATAACTTGTGGTATCACCCAAGGGAAAAGTAAAAAAAAATACTTGCATCTGCACTTGATCTTGATTGAGCTCCATCAAAATGCATTTTCCAATTCCTTTTACTCTTCACTTCATGTTCATTCTTAACTTTCGAGACTAAAGAATTCACCAAAATGCATCAACCAATATCCCCATATCCATTTTGTTTGATCATAATTAAAATATGTATTAAGAACTTACAATATATAAAAATTTACAATATATAATATATAATATATAAAAATTATAATATATAATACCATATTAAAAACATACAAAACATACATAGTGTTATGACTTTTCTTCATAATAGGGTTGAACCCTGGCGAAGGGCTAATGAAAGAGGCTCTAACGAAAGTGGGTCGATCCTTTAATAATTGAATGCTGTTGATAGAATGAAGGTAGATAACATACAATAAACACCCCATAAACCTTCATTGTTACCATTTCTTGTGCACATGACTGCCAATTGTTGGAGAAATGTTTTCCTAGGATACCTTACTAAAGTCAGAATTGAGGATAAATGCCACTTCTTGTTCAAAGGTACAGGAACAAGCCCATTCACCACTGTTTAAGATTGTTTGAGGCATGCTTGATGGTGAATACATACCAAGACTTGCCATATATGCACATAACTGAAAGAAGAGAGTCTTTGTTGCTACTATAGGGTATGTAGACGAGGTCAATGCATCCCTAACTTCATCAACATATGTTGAAAATGGATCAAATGGAGTTTGCAAAGAGGGTTTAGATGGTTTGGAGTACGATACATTCATTTTCCTATCGAGCTTCCATGAGGGACTGCTAATTGAATATGCAAACCAATGTGGCATTGAAGATACTTTTCTAGGTTCAAAGAATTTGAGCTAAAATTATAGTGCAAAAAATGAAGAAGAGGATCCTTTGGCAGATCTAGAGTTCGAATCACTGAGAGTGGAGGAGATGATTTTGAGGAACATTGAGGAATTGAGGGATTTGGGCATTTGCGAAGAAGGAAATTGTGATTTGAATGTTGAGGAAAATGTGGAATTAAGGCATGATGGTTTAGATAATGAGGGTTTTGGGAATGAAGGTTGGGTGGATGAGGGATTTGGGGATACAAAGTTTTTTCTGCGAGGGTTGGTGGAAGCGTCAGCCAGATTCACTTGGACAACCCACTACTTTGTGGTTGATTGCGATAGTTGATGCTCTGTTGGGGATTATTTTTTTGGGGAAACGCTGGTAGTACTAATGTTGGAATGATAAGCAACTAATGCTACAACTTTGTGCTAAGGATCAAGCATCTTGAATTTCTTATTTTATTTATGTATATGCTTGTGTTTTAATGTGCTTTGAGGCCAATCCCTTTTCTCAAAACAATTTCATTGCGACAATGTTCTGGTACAAGTTTGGTTACTTGCGAGGCACAATAAGGGATTGATTCTCATGACCTATGAGAAACCTTATGTGATGGATGAGAGCAGTTCGAGTCTCATTGGCTATTGTCGAGTATCGATGCGTTATGTTTTTTCCATAGAAGAGTCCCCAAGTGCTTTTCTAGGGCTGCCTGGTAGGGTTTTTCTGAGAGGATTTCCGGAGGGGAGTCCTCATGTTCAACTTTATAGCACAAGTGAGTTTTTAAGGTTAACTGATGCACATAATCATAATGTTCAGGGATCCCTTTCTATACCAACTTTTGAACTGGATACTCGGAATTTGTATTGTGGTTGTGGAAGTGGCCACTACGGAGCATGATACCAATTTTTCTTTATAAATCAATCATATCTGCAGAGCTTTCTAGGTATGTTGATTTTTTATATTGTTATGTTTGGTTCACATGAATGGATTATAAGAGTAGAGTATAATTGGTCAGTGTAATGCACTCTAGAGTTTACATCTTTTTAACTGTGATTACCGGTCCCTTTTCTCAAAACATATAAATTTGGTAAAATTTGCAACACAGTGGTAAAAAGCATAACAATAAATAGTACAACCAATCCACTTGGATCCAAAATACTACACATTACTTTGCATTCCACAACGAAATAGGACAATTTCATTTCATTTGTTTCACCTTGAATGTGGCGAGTTTTCAAATCCTTATCACCGCTTAAGACCTACCTCTTGTTTAGAAAGAGAAAAAATATATATGTATCAACAAATGACCAAATTTGGTCAATGGGGCTAAAAATACATCAATCAAATATGTCAATGCAATAATTCTTAATTTTACATAATGCACATAACAATAACTGAAATTGCCTAGCAACAAAACTAAAGAAAACTATACAAATAACATTTCATTAGTTTTCAAAAAAAAACTTATACGTGAGTACATTAAAAGGTAGTTGTTCATATTCCACTTAATTAGTGGCTCACACTAAATGTCTATGTGAAGTAAAGTTACAAGTTGGCTCTATTCCATGATGTACGTACTAACTTAAATACTAAAGTACTAGATATGATCATCTACATTTACATCTAACCAATTTCTTTAGAGTGCCAGAGGGTGAGTGCAAGCATGGAATTGAGTTGGAATTTATCGTAACTACAATTACGAAACGAAACACCCCATATCATTGGCCACACAACCACTGATACCTATGGCATTAGCCTTGGCCATGGTGCAACAATTATCTCACTAGAATAATATGAGGACCGCCTTGGTTCTTCCACCTTAATTTTTTTTATCATCACTAGAGATAAAATGCTTAAATAGCGATAAGAATCCCTATGTAATGGACATGGCCAACACAATGTGTAAGCAAGTCCAATTGAAAAATTCACTTACACTAGACTCTTGTATATATACCATTGTTTTGCACGCATGTCTTAGATAGAAATAGCTACTAGAGGCCAAGCTAGTCCCTGCACCTATTGTTATTGTTTCGGGTTCAAGAAAAACACTTCCTTAGATATGAAACTAGTTATCTAGTATGCTAAGTACAATAGTTTGGTTGATGCGCACCAACTATTGATGGAAGTTCTCAATCGAAATATCGTACCATGATCAAATTTGATCGTAGCATATGCTAGCATGGACAGAGTGACATGGCCTTGAGACAAAGTGACATGGCCTTGACTCTGTATCGTGGGATGTGAGAATCCATCATCTCTCTAAATCAATTCACTTTTGCTAGTGTTATCTAAGCATGTGCTGGCTTGGATGGTTTCGAACATGGCAGGAAAGTTCATCAAAAAATAGTCCTAAGTGGGTTTGAATCCAACATATTCTTAGGGTTTAGCCTCATATACATCTACGTTAACTTGAGGTGGACTTGGAGATGGACCGGTGGCATGAAACACGCCACCAATCTCACATCATCCAATTCATCTCACCCTTAGTCGCTGACCCCTCCAACAAAACATCCACATGTTCCATCATTATTTAGTCTGGTCCATACTATTATTAGCCATGGAAGCTATGATATAGTCCTATATATTATCTATGTATCTGGTTCACCTGCAAAGATTAGGAATGGAATGTTATTTCTCCAACTGATTTAAGTGAATATGAAGTATCTCTGGTCACATATATGATTCTAGGGCCATAAGCAGATGACCTGGAAACTAGATCTCTCTCAATGTAACAACGAGAGTCAAGTTCAGTGTCGATATACTTAGAATTAAAGAATCTCCTACAGTGAATGGCATGAAAACATATTTTCTTTGGCTGCGCATTACTGTTTTGGTTGAGTATGTGGTGCCTAATTCCAAATCAACTGGTTCTATTTTGCTTCTCTTCTTGAGAATAACATGGAGAGATAATGGCTTATATCAATAACAAAGGCTTGAAAGAATTACGATTTGGAACCACTATTTCTTAGCCTGATAAAATAGATGGCTACAGAAATCAAAGTTATTTTGGCTCAAAATCCGGGTCTAAAAGGTCAATCCTTCAAAAGTAAGATCCTGCATCTTGGTTGGGATAACCAAACTAAAAGGGTGAACGATTGATTTTCCTTGATCATTGGCCCAGTTCCACTCGAGGGGACCAGATTGTTGATTCACTTTAGCATATATGAGGGCGGGTTTGTTGCTTTATCTAGTCTAGACCGTGGCTTCTAGCAGGATGCATGCCATGGGTTTGACAAAATGCCTCGACTTTCTTATGAATAGAAAAATGCACAACTTCTTGGTTTTTCTTTATACTTTAATTGCTTTTGTTTTGGATTTTTCCATAAGGTCATGGGATCGACGCTTCGTGTTGGGATATAGCTGTCTTGAACATCCCTTCCCTGTTGATGAGAGTATGAATCCCAACAAGAATGAGAAAGATACGATCGTCAAGCAGCACAACCTTGTTTTATGTCCGAAGTGCTTGTCCAAAAGGGAGTTTAAACTAACCCACATTCATCAATTTTGAATGGATTTGTCCCCCGTAATGAAAATCCATACAATAATGAAAAAATTGGTAAAGATAGCCCATACAACTAGGAAAGAAGATCTGACTAAAACTTTGCATTTTATCAATTTTACTCTCCCTCTGGTTGAGTAGCGTGCACTCAACCGAAAGGGCGAGCCATTGGAAGGTCGAGGGAATTCCTAAAGGCATGGAATCACCACTTACATCAGTTGGGTGGACACATGCTCAACTCTTTTGCAAATTATTGCTTGCACCCACTTTGTTAACTTTTGCTCACAAGTTCAATTTCCTTGATCAGTTGATAACAGGTTGCTTGGTATCCTCTCTAATCACATTGTGTATAATAATTAATTCTTGCTTTCAACGGAAAAGATGGTTAGGGACATTCAAGGAATACTTGAAATAATAGAGATGCCAACAGACTGAAGTAGCAAAGAGGCCTCAAAGAACCAACATTGCTTCCGCCCGAAGGGGTTTGCAGAGATAATCTTCTTCGATGAACAAAGACCCAAGAATGGGTATTGTTACCTACATGAGGTTGAGAGTCTCAATGTATGGATGTTTTGAATGAAGGAGAAGACTATTCATACTATGAGGGGTTGGATTTCATTGGAGGCAATCTCCTATGATGACCAAAGAGCCAAGAAAGGGCATATTTCCCTCCTTGAGGCCAACACTCCCATGGTATGGATCCCATGGAGGAAGGAGACAAGGATCCATACTATGAAGGTGGATCTTGTGGAGGAATGAGATAAGAAATAAGGGTTAGATTTTTTGGAAAGGAGGGTATGCTAGAAATATTTAGTAGACTGGTAGAGGGTAGAAATGAGCTCAAGTCTTATGAAAAGAAAGTGACATTTCTTATGACAAAGGATACATCTATAGTCTCTTATAATTGAGGACATTGGATGGATATTGGAGGATTTGATAGATTTTGAACTAATATCGCATATGAAAGAAATGTTGAAATACCATGATTTTGTGATTTAGTTTTCTTTGCAATGATGAAATCCTAGATTCATTTAGTCATTGACACAAGAGAGGAAGGCCATTGGAGGAGAGTTGAATTGGAATTACAACTTCTCTGAAATGATGAAATTGTAGCTTTTGAATGATACAAGGTTGGGATAGATACTTATCATAACATTACAAGGTGCAATCATTGATTAAGTTAAGACACAAAAGTACATTTCTACGATTAATGTGCTCATTGAACTTTTTTGCCAAGAAATCCTATGTGAAGTTGCTCTTGTGCAAAGCATTCAAAGTGTAATTGTTACAATAATCATTGAAGTATCCACTTCTATCGTCACTACTCTTATGAATGCACATGCTATTCTTATATCTTGATGCTTGAAAGCACTTGAAAACTATAGTTCTTCATGTTTAAAAAACCTTGAAAACTTCATATTTTAGACCCAAGCTATTTATTTTAACAATTAATGTCCCCTTTTTATATTGTTTGGTGATTATCTATATTGGTCATTATATAGTCTGTCAGTTGTTTGTTGGTTTTACACCTTATCTCTACATATCTAAGTGGACCCCATCATTATTTGTGCAACAAGTTCTCTTTGAAACATGGCTATGTATTTTTCCAATCTCTCTGCAACATGTCCCATTAATGCAGCTCTCGTGTTTGTTAATGTATGCCTCACACTTTGAGTTTGGTTTTAACAACCGAGGTAACATACTAATTGGTAGGAATGAAAATATACAAATACAAAGAATTTTGTGCATGTTTCAAATGGCAAAGGATAAATTAATGGCAGGCTTTGAGAACGAGAAGGTGGAAGAGGCATCCATTGTGGAGATCAATTGCTATTCAGTAGTTCTCTCTATTTTGTTATTAGCAATGCATATAAACAGTGACTTTTTGGTGTTCAATGACAACTTCCATATGAACTAATTTCCTATACAGTCTAAAGTCATCCATCCTCCTAAGTTTTATTGTCTTTTTTATCTAAATTTGAATTTAGTATGAAGAGACGAAGCCAAACAATATTTATTAAAGAAAGGTTTTACTTGGCAATGTTGGAGTCTAAAAGTATGTAGTAGGAATCGTTCAAAAGGAAAGTTTCTTTTCCTTTCTACATTTATATTTGATTCATCCACCCACAAGGATAGGCCAGCGAATAACCAACAAGTTACTTTTGGGTCAGGATTTGGTTCATGACTACTTTAGGGTTGACTTTCTGTCGGCATTTTGTGTCGTCAGTGAAGTGTCAAGCTTGGGACTGGATTAACTTTATTTGACAGCAATGCTGAGCATAATTTGACTTTGTGGTATTTGGAAGATTCATATTTGTCAACCATGATTCATACCCTGTGATTATTTGTGTATGTTCATGGACAAAACATTAAGATTATATGCTTCTTTGTTATTGGTATATTATTACTCTCAAACCTTGCAGTTCTTCGGTCTAATATATAGATATTTAGAGGGTTGTATTTGGGCGGTTGATTATGTGTAAATCCCAATTTTGCGTTCTTAAAAAAACCAAATATTTCGCGGAACTTGCTCACTGTTTTCCTATGAACTGGTTTCACAAATGATGACAGGCGGCTATGATTGTCTCCTCTTAGTATATAGGTTTATCACTATGCTCTTATGAATTCATTTTATAAATCACTGCTTACCTATGATATCTCTTATAATACTACCACGTTCGTTCATGTTACATGATCTCAAAGGTTTCAATTAAGACCCTAACCAATTCAAATACCATATGTTTGTACTCCAACGACTTCTCAAATTGTTTCCACCACGTGGGAGGTATGGAACATTATGAAGTAACCATATAAACAATTTATTTCATAGAGAAACTTCCCAAGCTTTTAATATTGTCTTCCAACTTTAAAAGAGATTGTGTAGTATTTGATGAGAATCTTTCAGAATTCGCACATGATCTGTAGCTTAGATCGATTTAGATTTGCTCTCCCCATCCTATTGTCATTTTTCTTTAAACCCTAGTCGACCCCTTGAAACCCTATATTTTTTTAAGGTTCAATACTAGAGGCTTGTAGGATCTAAGAAGATGTTTGAAGACGTATCTAAGAAGAGAAAATGGAGTTGGAATTTAGGAAACTGTAAACATGGTGATGAGACTAGTGTTGGTGGACAGAAATCCAAACTGTCAAGTATTGGTATTGAGCTTCACATTGAGTCTCCACTGCCTCCAAAATGGAAACACTGTTTAGACCTTCAAGTGCGTTTCATTCTATTTTTTTTTCTTGATTACATATTGTATTTCTCTTTTCTTCATGATTTTTTGGTTGGTTGTTGTCATTGAATTCACCTTCAGGTATGTTTCATTCTTCTAGTTTTTTTATATTACAAATTGTGTTTCTCTTTTATTAATGGTTTCTTTTGTTGGTCATTAAATTGATGAATGGTTGCATACATGGAAAATATATTATTACAATTGAGCCACAAAGTGAGGACTTGGCATGGTCCAAGAGAAACAAGTATAGTTTTTGGCTGTTAGCCTATGTAGTTGGACCTCCAAATGAATCTGGCTTTGGATTTGGGTAAATTAGGACCCTAGGTTTGTAAACACTTTTCCCCACGCTCAAGAACTGAGCGAGAGTGAGATTCTTGGTACCTTTCTAGTCCTAAGGGGAGCGTTTGTGAATAGGCTTAAAAATCACCCCCTGCTTTCTTGTAGGAATATCAACAAACCTCTGAGATTTGAACCTAGATGGCCAGAGAAAAAGCCATTTTTCTTTCCTATTGCACCACATGGTTATGTGCTCATGTGCCAAAAATTGTTTGGAAACTGCCATCAAGTATTTAAAGCAAGTGAGAGTGAGATTGATGGTGTCTTTCCAACTGCTATCTTGAGAGAGAATGCTGGTATCTTGCTGGTATTTGTGTTTGACCTTTTGTGTGTGTATTTTAGAGTTTTATTGTCTTTTATTATTATTATCTAAATTTGAATTTAATGTGAAGAGATGAATCCCAACAACCTTCACTAAATAAAGGTTTTACTTGGCAAGGCTGGAGTTTGAAAGTCTGTAGTAGAAATCGTTCAAAAGACAAGTTTCTTTTCCATTTGACAATTATATTTGATTCATCCACACACAAGGATAGGCCAGTGAATAACCAACAAGTTACTTGTGGGTCAGGATCTGGTTCATGACTACTTGAGGGTTGAATTTCTGTCGACATTTTGAGTCGTCAGTGAAGTGTCAAGATTGGGATTGGCTTAACTCGATTTGACAGCAATGTTGAGCAAAATTTGATTTTGTGGTGTTTGGAAGATTCTTATTTGTCAACCATGATTCGTACCCTGTTATTTTTTGTGTATTTTCATGGACAAAAGAATATGCATATCTGCTTCTTTGTTGTTGGTATATTATTACTCTCAAACCTTGTAGTTCTTCAGTGTAAAATATAGATATTTAGAGGGTTGTATTTGGACGGTTGATCATTTGTAAATCCCAATTTTATGTTCTTGAAAAAAACCAAAATATTTTGCGGAACTTGCTCACTGTTTTCCTATGAATTGGTTTCACAAATGATGACATGTGACTATGATTGTCTCCTCTTAGTATATATGTTTATAACTGTGCTCTTGTGAATTCATTTTGATAAATCATTGCTTACCTATGATATCTCTTGCGATACTGCCACATTCATTCATGTTACATGCTTTTAATGCTTTCAATTAGGACCCTAACCAATTCAAATACCATATGTTTGTACTATAACGACTTCCCAATTGATTTCCACCACTTGGGAGATATGGAACATCATGAAGTAACCATATAAACAATTTATTCTGCAGAGAAACTTCCAAGTCTTTTAATATCGTCTTCCAACTTTAAGAGAGATTGTGCAGTATTTGATAAGAGTTGTTCAGAATTATCACATGAATTTGTATCTTAGACCAATTTAGAATTTCTCTCCCTAGCCTGTGGTCATTTTCCTTGAACCCTTGTCGACCCCTTGAAATGCTAGATTTTTTCAAGGTTTAGTACTACAGGCTTGTAGGATATAAGAACATGTTTGAAGACATATCTAAGAAGAGAAGATGGAGTTGGAATTTAGGAAATTCTAAACATGGTGATGAGATTGGTGTCAGTGGACAGAAATTGAAATTGTCAAGTATTGGTATTAAGATTCAGATTGAGTCTCCAAGACCTACAAAATGGAAACAATGTTTAGGCCTTCAAGTGTGTTTCATTCTATTTTTTTTCTTGATTACATATTGTATTTCTCTTTTATTCATGTTTTGTTGTTGTTATTGTTGTCACTAAATTCACCTTCAAGTTTATTTCATTATTCTAGTTTTTTCTTAACTACAAATTGTGTTTCTTTTTTATTAATGGTTTCTTTTATTGGTAATTGAATCGATGAATGGTTGCAATTAGGGAAAATATATTGTTACAATTGAGCCACAAAGTGAAGACTTGGCATGGTCCAAGAGAAACAAATCTAGTTTTTGGCTGTCATCCTATGTAGTTGGAATTCCAAATGAATCTGGTTCTGGATTTGGGCAACTTAGCACCTGGGGTTTGGAAACACTTTGCCCCACCCTCAAGCACTAAGCAAGAGTGAGATTCTTGGTATCTTTCCAATCCTAAGGGGAGCATCTATGGGTAGGATTAAAAATCACCCCCTACTTTCCTGTAAAAATATCAACAAACCTCTAAGATTTGAACCTAGATGGGTAGAGAAAAAGTCATTTTTCTTTCCAATTGCACCACATGGTTATGTGCTCATGTGCCAAAAATTGTTTGGAAACTGTCCTTAAGTATTTAAAGCAAGTGAGAGTGAGATTTCTAGTGTATTTCCAACTGCTCTTCCTTAGGTCTGACCTTACAGTGGAATCCCTCCCTTTTACTCAGTTCAAACCCTACACACAGGAGAGTCACATTGGTTAGTAAACATCGATGTATGTGAATCACAAATAGAAGAGGAACGTTGTGCATTTATGTCATCAATCACATAGTCTGCATACAATTATACACACAATAATTTAAATGGTAGACACAATCATTTGGCTAGCTTATACATGTTATTGTTGTTTTGTTGATAATGCATGTGATACCACTAATACTTACGCTGCCATAATGATGCTTGTTATTGATTCAAATATGACAGTGTTACACTAATGACTGTCATTTATCTTATAGTGTTGTAGATGATAGATACTTGTATGAACACCATCATTGCATATTTTGTCTTAGTTGAAACTGATGGTTGCATGCTAGAGTCATGATGATGACTGTAAAACACAGATATTGTATCTCTAACACCAACTCTTTAACACTAATTATATACTGCTACACATTGTTTATGATTTTAATGCTAATGGTATAATAACGTGTTGGACATGGTCATTGTTGTAACATGTGGGTAGATGGACTGAAATACTTACTGTTGTTCAACATTTTCACACAACTAATGATCATGAGTGTGATGTTATGACTGAATATATATATGATGTATCTACCGCTATCATAATTATCTACTTCATTCTTGTGTTGTTGTGTTTGGACGATAATAAATGCTTATACATGAATGATATATGCTTATGTGTTTGTTGTATAAGGCTAACTTTGGGCTGATATAGTGTTGCAGTAATAATCGCACCTTTGTATCACCTCTTTTCTCCCTTCACCACTCTTCCTTAGGGTTTCCCTTACAGTGGAAGCCCCCCCTTTTAATCCTTTCAAACCCTACATACAAGAGATTCACATACAATAATCTCACCTTTGTCTCACCTCTTTGCTCCCTCACCACTCTTTATTAGGGATGCCCTTACAGTGGCATCCCTCCCTTTTACTCCTTTCAAACCCTACATACAATGGCTGGTGCTCCACCTAATACCGATACCAGTTTGTCTACTATTTCATATCAAAATCTGAATTATTAGAGACACCCATGTCAAAGTTTGTTTGAATCATTAGAGCATAACATTGAATATGCAGATCATGCAAGTCATAAGGATGAAGCCAATGAATTGGATGGTGAAATAGTTGTTAGTGGTAAGAGCAGGGTTGCTTCTTTTAGTTGTTTGAATGAATTAAATATATCATCTACTAATGTGCTTGTTAAAATGCTTATTGAAGAGTTATTGATTGGGAGAACAAGAGATGATGAAAATTCTATAAAATATAAAGGTTAGGTAGCAACTGAAAAATACAGTTTTGGATGCACAATTTTTGTTCCCACAAAGTTCAAATGTCTCTCTTGAACTTCATACTAATCTATGTACTACAGAAGAGACTTCCAAAATTCAACAAGTAGTGGCAATAAGTTCTTTTCAATAAACACCAACAAGTGTAGTTCATTGTAAGCCAGTAGAGGGCCTGGGGGATTTGTTTATACCAATGCCCTTTCTTGTGGGGTTGTTCCACTCTCTGACAATAAGGAAGAGCCAATTGATAGCTCATAATATGTTAGTTCAAGTTTAGAGTGCAGTGAGCCTATTTATGAAGGGTAGGAATGCATTCTAGTGGATCCTTCTCCTTAGATGTATGAAAGCAAAGAGTGTTTATATGCAGGTGAAATTGTTTTAGCAGAGTAGGATGACAAAGGATCAATTTTACAAAGTACAAGGTTGGGATATGGAGATGAAATTTCAATTCAGGAAGAAGAAGAATCTTTGAGTGCAACAGATAGAGAAGGTAAATATATTCCCTGTAAATTGTCTATGGTATACTAATGTCAAAATATCGGTATTAGGGCAATTTTCTGTTTCTTGCTGGAACTCTAAATGAGGCCTTAAATGTAGGAACACTGATTCATAATTTTTTGAGAAGTAATGCCAGTCAATTGATAGTTTTTGGGTAACCTAATTATGCATACTATTTTGTTGTGGATTTTTATATGAATTTTGTGCATCTTTCAAATTTTGAATTTGCAAAAAATTCACATGCAATATATTTTGGTAGGATCTTTTGTCTTTAAGAAGGTTTGAATGACTGCGAACTTTGTGGTTTTTACCGTAACGACCACTTTAGTATAATATTTAAGGTCGGTGGCTTATTAGTAATTTTTTCTTTTTTCCATTTAGTTGGTTTTGAAGGGTAGATGTTCATTATTTAATTGTCATAGATAGGTTTATTGAGTCAATTTGAGTGTGTTATGGTTTTAACATTTTCTTAACTTACAGTTCAAGGGGGATCTATACCTCCTAGCAACAGATCAAGGTTATACAAATCAACCTGATTTGGTGTAGGAAAAACTTAATGAGGTATTGTGTTAGTCTTTATTGCTGTTGTATTTCTTAATCCTAAGATTTCTCGACTTTGTATTGTTTTTTCCATTTACTAGTGTTATTGTTCTAAGAAAGTCATTTGCATGGTTGCTGGTAGATGTGTTGAGTTTGATTGCTTTCAACTTGATGTGCAAAAAAAATCCACTTTCTAAGGATAACATTTTAAGGTAACCAATTAGGTTGATTTGTTTACTATATTTTTTATTTTATCTAACGTTAACCATTGTTGCAGACTATATTATATTTGGGTTGTATTATTACTGCTGTTATTTATTGTCCTTGGATGCTTCAACTCTAACACATGGACCTTTAAGAGTGTTAAGTTGAAAGAAATGAAAATTATGTTATATATGTATGGAATTGTGCCGCAATATGATGGACATGCTATAGTGTGGGTTAAGGCTTCCTATGCACATTTGAAAGGACCTTTCATTTGCTTGATGTATGACTGTTCTAAAAGACTAGCATTTATTGCAGCAATGGGATTGAAAGTTCATCCTCATTTCTAGACTGTTTTGATTAATACCTTGAGGTTTGTATTTGTATCACTCTACCCTACAACTACCTATCTCTCTCTCTCTCAGGTATGTCCATTGTTTCGTTAGTGACTTGTCTCCTAAGAGACAAAGTCTGATCATAATATATATTTGAGTATATAAAGGAAGGTATAAACCACATTGTTTTCTTCTTTTTGTCCATTTATAATTTTATTGCATGTGCTTGACTAATTCTGTTGTACAACTATGGGACTCTGCATCCAATAGACAGGTAGAGTAAATTACTACTTTCATGTTTTCAATTTCTTTTTGTTTTGTTTAAATAGTGGCATTCCAAGTGGGAAATTTGGACAAAGTTGAATAGTTGTGGGAGATTTACTAGTTCTCTTTCGAGGTATAAATGATAGTGGGATTGGAATAGTCTATCTTTAACTTTTATTTTAATTTCTTTATATATCAATCTGAACATGGTTTCTTGCCTTGATTGCAAGTTAGTGGGTGTTTAAGTCACCTCTAAATAAAATGATCACATAAGTATTCATACTTCTTATCAACAAGAAAACTTGAAGGTATTGTTGCTAATATTTCATCTCATTTCATTTCCATTTATCTAGTGGCTAAGAGTACTTAGAGTTAATGCCCATTCTTCTTGTTGTGAAATGTAAAATCCACTAGTTCAAGTTTTGGTCCTTTGAAGTTAAGATGGACATCCAAATTTGATTGAAACTATCTGAAGGTTGTGTAAGATGTTCATGGGACCTGAGAGAAACATGCACCTGTGTTCATTTTACAGGGGATGGTGGTTTGGCCCACATTGGAGGAAGATGAGTTTGGGACACCATTTGCTCATCCTTTGCTTCTATATAAACTGAAATTCTCCTTTCCATGGCATCATCCACCATTATCTTCAAGTTACTTATGAATTTTCAATCAAATTTATATATCTTGGCATGACTCTAGATGACTCGGTAGATAGTTTAACAATAGATGCATGCTTGCCATTCATATAGATTCATACTGTCTTAATAGCAATCAACACCTCAACTAGTGTTAAAGAAGGACCTAAATGAGCATAACCTATAAATTTCCGGGATTTTTGCATTTTGCATCATTCAAGCAAACAAAAAATGATTACCAAGTTACTATAGATCCATAATGGCTTACCTTGTACTAGTCCTTCAAGTCCTTCAATTGCATTTATAAAGCGCAAAAATATATTTGCACTTAATAAATGCAGTTGAAGGACTAGTACAAGGTAAGCCGTTATGGTTCTATATTAACTTGGTAATCATCATTTTGTATGTTTGAATGATGCAAAATTTGTTTGAATATCATCATTGTCAAGCAATAAAAACATCTTAAAGGGTGCTAGCTCAATGGTAGAGCACCTGCCTAATTATAGGCAGGAGGTTGGTGGTTCGATTCCTTTGTGCCCTATCATAAATTTGTGACTAAGAAAACAACTAAATTCACATATATACGACTATTAGTAGCTAATTTATAGTATCTTATAGTGCGACTAACGTTTAGTCGTATTTAGCTTAGTCATTAATATGTTGTCATCTAGTAGTTTATTTAGTCGTATATTTGGTCATTAATTGTGGCAATCAATGACTAAATCAATGACTATCAATGACTAAATCAATGACTATCAATGACTAATAAATCAAGCAATTAATGACTAAGTTAAATACGACTAAGTTAGTCAAGCTATAAGATAGCGGAAATTAGCTACTATTAGTCTCCAACTCAAAAATAGACATTTGTATCCGAATTTTAGTCATTTTTTAGTCATTAATTCCTCATTTTGTACTAGCGGATCTTGATCAATAGAAAAAATTAGAAAATCTGCTGAGGCATATCAAAACTGAACATGCTAAAAAAATGCAGACTGAAATGATTAGACTACAAATCAAAAGGTTTGAACAAAAGATAAATATATTGTTTCACATCCTAACAAACTAAATGTGTTTTTGGGAAACATAAATTGTTTATTATAAGTGCTAAACAAACATGAAAGTAAAGACGAATCTCATCACCATGTTTAGAATTGTCTGAATTCCAACTCGATATTTTTTTCTTAGATACGTTTCCAAACATTTTCTTAGATTTTATGAGGCTTTACTATTGAACCTTGACTTGATCTAGGGTTTAAAGGAAAACGACTATAGGTTGGGGAGAGAAAATCTAAATCGATATAAGCTACAAATTCATGTGAGAATTCTTAAAGACTCTAATATTATATAGAGAAACGCTGGTGAAAGTTTGAGGTATATATTAACTATGGGAGAGACATTTGTACTGAATGCCATTGAATACTGCACAATCTCTCTTAAAGCTGGCAACCAATACTAAAAGCCTTGGAAGCTTCTTTGCATATTAAATTGCTTATACATTTACTTCATAATGTTACATATCTCCCAAGTGGTGGAAACAAAACGAGAAGTCATTGGTGTACAAATGTATGGTATTTGCATTGGTTAGGGTCTTAATTGAAATCATTGAGAGTATGTAAGAGGAATGAACATGGCAGGATTGTAAGAGATATTGTAGGTTAGAAATGACTGCGGAGGCCCTCTTTCTTTTATTACTGGCTCCCACAATTACACACTTTTATAGGGAGTGAATGTGCAGTACATTAAGGCTTTCAGGTCTTGTAGACATTTGGAGTTTTTATTTGGTTGCATTAGCATTGTTGGATGAGTAATTAAAAATATAATGCATTGTTTGATGTTATGTCATGCAAATCTATTGTAAATATGTCAAAAGGATTTTATCTATAATAGTGTTGATTCTTTGGTTATTAAGGATAATAACAAGGGGAACAACCTCTATATGTATTCCCCAACTATTGTAGTGGCAAGAATATGGATCATACCAATGGTAGTGGAGGCAACCACGAATGGAGTTTGTTGGTATAAGGAGATATCTTCATTTTTTTTTAAATATGACAATTAAAGGTATGTTCATTAGATTGAGGGATCTTGTGCAAGAAAAGGTTGCCTATGTTTGGATAGAGAGTGTTGTACGATCAGTTAATTAGTAATGTGCTAATATAGTGTCAAAAGAGGCATGGTAATGAGAAGAGGGGAAACAAACAAGAAATTGATTTCTTGATCAGGTTTCTGGTAATGTGTGGAAAAGGTAAGTGATAATCAACCTTTTGCAAAAATGAGGTGAGTGGCCCTTGATATAGCTTGTCCAATTAATATTTCCTATCTTCACATGGTAAGTGTCCTAAGCTAGTCGCTTGATACTGCAGAGGGCTGGTTCTAAGCTTAACTGAGCATAGGTAGGAATGGAATCTCGATAACTTGGTCTCCCTAAACTCAAATCACTAATACAAAATGAGAAATTAATGACTAAAATCAGGCTATAAATGACTATTTTTGAGTCGGCGACTAATAGCATCTAATTTCCACTATCTTACAGCTTGACTAACCTAGTCACTAATAACTTGACTTATGAGTCATTGATTTAGTCATTGGTAGTCAATGATTTAGTCATTGATTGCAACAATTAATCACCAAATATACGACTAAATAAACTACTAAATGATACTATATTAATGGCTAAGCTAAATACGACTAAGATATGAGAAATTAGCTACTAATAGTCGTATACATGTGAATTTAGTCATTTTTGTAGTCACACATTTATGATAGGGCATAGAGGAATCGAACCACCAACCTCCTGCCTATAATTGGGCAGGTGCTCTACCATTGATCTAACACCCTTTAAGAAGTTGTTATTGCTTGACAATGATGATATTCAAACAAATTTTGCATCATTCAAGCATACAAAATAATGATTATCAATTTATTAAGTTTGGAATTGGGTCAATACAATTACAAAATCATGTGTTGCACTTCAAACCTTGGGCTTGAAAGCTTTGAAGCCAGGGAAGAAGGAGCTAAACGTGTTATCGTACAAAGAGTTTCTGCAGCATTAGTATGTACTTCAGGGGAATTTTGTTTTGCAATATAACCAACAAACAAAATTAGTGAACATACTTGACTCTCTTAACCCAAAAAATATATTAACAACAAACTAAATAAAAAACATAACAGAGAATCTGAGATTTGAATGACCAGAAAGAAAGAAAGAATGATTCAATTATTGTCTACTGGAAGCCAAAAATCAGTTAATGGGACTATTAAGTACATCACTATAATTGCGCTATATACACACAGAAGACTCTAGTGATATAGTTCCTAGCACATATACACTTGTTTCCTTTTGGAGGAAGGACCTAATAATCCAAGACCAGCTACACTCATCCAACATACTTACAGGTGAACTCAACTTGTCTACAATCATTTCAAGCAAGTCAGTATAAGCTAGCCATTGCATAGTATCATCGGTATATATATGATCATTTGCTCCAACTAGACAAATTAAAATCTGTATATAAAATGAAGATCATAATTAGACACATATTTTGAACCAAAATTGGAATGCCTGCTCAGATAATAAAACAAAGAAGTAAAAATTAACATTTGTAGCAGAATATGACAACATTTATATTTGTAGCAAACTAACTAAACAAGGATATTGCAACAAACTATTGAATAAATGAGTGCAAAATATCACAATAAAAAGATGTATGCTAGATAGCAATCTACAAACTGCATAATTATTACTATTACAGCTTACTCGTAATTAGTATTTATGATAAACTAATTCCTGAGAGCTATGTACAATTTTCCCTATCTGGGATATCCATTCATGTTACCATAGAGAACGGAATACCTATGTGATGGATGTGATACCAATTAAGTCAACCAATTTACGGAATATCTCTTGGCGTGCTTGAATATATGAGAAACGTATAATTATATGAAATCAAGCAAAGTAAAAGTCAAATAAGGTAAGCAAACCTTTCCATTCATAAAAAAATCTATTAGTGACAATATAAAAATACATGAAAGCGAAATATTTCAGACTGAGTGCTGCAAAGCATAAGCTACCACATCAGCCAATTCTAGAAAATGAAACATATTTTTATATAAGTCTGAAGGCTACCAAAATAAGCAAGCAAAAGAAAATCAACACATATTTCAAAAAGAGTTGAATGAAATAATAAAAGCGTGCCCAACATTATATAAGTTGACACATTTTATATGAAAATCAGTGTGAAACATTCAATCATGTTTGTAAGTTTATCTCTGGCTAACCTGCCTTATATATAGCCACAACTAGACTGATACAAAGAATTATCAGAACCAAGGGCACTCCAGAAGTGCACCACAAGAAAAGTAATAAAGACAGGAAAAAAAATCACCACAACGAAGGTAAGATTTGAGAACAAACAAATGTTGTATGCTGGTTCTACTATATTTGGACACACAGGTGCTATACGTAACAACAATTAGAATATAACCAAATAGCTGATTTTCAGTTATTATCCCTTGACTCTTTTACAAGGAAAGTTGAAGAGAATGAGACAAACATGTTCTCCCATAATTTATCCTCCCTACTAACACGAACTTCCTCAATCTTCTTGATGGCCTTTAAAGTATTTTGAACAACATTTCTATCATATCTCTCAGGCCTGTTTGTTCTTCTCTCAAACTCGAACGTTGTGTCCTGTTTGTTTCAAAGCAACTGTATTAACTAAAAATTTTGTATGTCTAATAATGTCATCAAATTAGCTCCATCCACATCCAAACATGGCCTTAAGCATTTGATATGGCATAAAAAATGAAATGGTTTTCCTTGCATTCTTCAAAATTGTTAAAAAAATTACTATTGTTTCAAAAATTGAATAATCTTGAAGTTTGTTCTCGCAACTCTCTAAGTGCAAAGAGATAGACCCAAATAAGTAATCATCTGTATTCGAAGTTTCATGAACAGTTTCATTAATGTGTTCTTCTCCTCTTTCAAGCTCCGTTGAGTGTCTTGATGATTTCCTGTGTAGGACTTCTATCATGTCAACTCACACTTCCATATCTCTCTGGTTCACATCAACAATTTCATTAATGTGGTCTTCTCCTCTTTCAAGCTTTGTTGTGCCTAGAAGATGTCAAGTTAAGTACATCTATCATGTCAATTCAGACACTTCCAAATCCTATGGCTTATATAACAGTCTTATCAATCATCTTTTGCCAAAAATGCAAAACCCTCAACCAAAATAAAGGGTACAACTCTTTTTTGTCGCTCAGTAGTAGTGTAGAATGATGCAATGCCCCAATATTTTCAAATGATAGATCGAATTCCATGAAAATAACTTGCTAGTGAAATAATTGGTCCCCATCACAAACCATTACCTGCAACGTGGAAAGATGGCATCACCACGTGAACACCCAACTTGGTCTTCAACTGGGCTGTGGTGCCCCTTACCTTATCCTCTTTCCTCTAATAGAGTAAATCTCTTACTCTTCATACACTTATTGCACAGTTAACAACACGCCAAACCTTTTACATTGGTTAAGAAAACAGAAACAACAATTCAAAGAAAATATAGCATCACAAACCCAACGATACATGTGTAGTGATGCAATAGCCCGAGATTTTAGAAAACAAATTGAAACCCATTAAGTTGTAACTGCTAAAGGAGAGAATGTCCTAATCTTTAGTCATGGCAGATCATTTTTTACATAGGGAAGGCTGGGTGAACGATGGGTGAACCTGACTTGTTAAACCTTCAACTGCCTCTGTAGCAACTTCTTCCCTCTCCACTCTAACCGTGTATAAAACCTATTGTTTACATTTATTGCACAGGTGGCATCATGACAGTATCCATTGCATGAGTTAGCAATAGGGTGATGGAAATACTCGAAAAATGTAGCATCACAAAGTTTGGCAGTGTAACAAAAATTTTCCACGACAAGTGAAGTAATGAATAAAATTTATTTGGTTTATCAATTATCACGATGGTCAAAACCTGAAGCTAATAGCAAAGTCCTCGATTCTAAATCCAAATAATATGACGTCCAATCGTAGTCACATAAATTTTATGTTGGAGTAGGGTCCCGCAGCTACAGAAGAAGCTGCTAAGTTTTGGCGGAAAGATAAGTTTTGGCAGAAAGAAGATAAGACGGAGCTACGACACCGTAGCACGGTTCCAGCTGCAGAGCAGAGCCGGAAACCATGACTTTTTGAGATACGAAAGTCAAAGAAAGGCAACGGTACCTGAGCGGCCGAGAAGGGAGAGCTCACCCACTGCATTGAAGGCAGCGGCGGAAGACAGGAGGGCTCAGCGACCCTCATAAAGAAGAAGGAGCAACGAGGCTCAAGCATTGAAGACGAAGGACAGAAAAGCGAAGCGGCACATAGTACCCATGGTCAGTGCCGGGAAGCATGGAAGACTGCAAAGAGCTGTGGTGTGACGGGAAGCGGCTACCTCAAGGACAGAGAAGACCGACTGTCACTAATTAGGGTTTGGGTTACTGTTGGGACAAGCCCACAGTGTTGTAAAAGCAAGACCTTCGGGCTGCCTATATAAGAATGTATTTTGTATTGTAAAAGGGTTAGTTAGTTGGTTAGATAGTGAGACAGTCGTGATTGAAATAGGCAATAAGGATAAGTAGACTGTTGTAAAAGCCGAGCTCTGGTTCTGGACTTAGCTGTAGCAATCTTACTAAAACCAGTAGCTGGCTTATAGAGTATGCATGTAACGATCCGCAGGGATCAACTGAGAGGGAAGAGTATGTTGTAAGAGTGACAACCTAAAGGTAGAGAAGAAAGATCTAAGAGAGAAGATCTCAAGCTGCATGTGAGGTGCAGCAGAACTGTGTTTGCCTTCCCTTAAGCTATAATAGAGAAGCACAGTTCTGTGGACGTAACTCCGATCCTGGGGGCGAACCACGTTAAAATCCCGTGTTCTGTGATTGATTTGCATATTGTGTTTATTTGCTGCATCCATCCGTTATGTTATGCAATTTGCTTACAGTTAATGTATGAATGAGTTGTTTAGTTACAACACTACAGGAAGATATATACAAGTTGAAATCCTTGGCACGTCGTATAAGGACTTATTTATGCTTGCCTTAGATAGTTAATTAATCACAGTAAGACAGTCTGGGTATCAGGTCTTGCGTGTTGACACGAACAACGCTAAGTGCGCTAAGCCGCGGGAGGAGGGTATCGCAAGAAGGCAATACCGCACCGGCAGAGGAGCTGTGGTGTGCGATACCGTAGGTTGAGGACTTAGTGTTGAGCAGGAGTTACATGTTGCACGGGGCGCGGCGATGCGGTGAGATTGGGACTATTGTGGAAAGGAGGGAGTTGTGCGATGGGAGAAGAATCCGCACGACGTGCGCAAGGGTAGAGACGCCGTGGCTAGAAGGGCCACGAGTGGGGAATAGATCGCACTTCGCGAGTGGAAGATCGCGCGGTGCGTAGGAAAGAGATCTCGCAGCTAGGAGAGCTGCGAGCCACCAGTAGGATTGCCACGGAACCTGGTCCAAGACGCTTGAGTCCTTGGCCAACCCATTAGAATCACTTTGGGTGAGACTTCAGGCCGCTGTGCGGTCTGTCGCCGAAAGGGCCAGTGAGCTAGGGGTGTTGTTGGTTGATTATAGTAAACCCAGGTCTGCCCATGCAGCCAACATTTTACTATGAAATTTTAAATTTACAAGTCATTTTTATTTAGATATGATTTTGGCTCTTGTTTAAAAGAATTCTTATCAGGATAAAGACATAATGCTACTTCCAAAAACTTGCTGCTTGTAGTTCATACCCTCACTAACATGATGCTAGCCATGTAGTTATATCGTTTTACTAATTAGTAAAAGATTATATCGATATCAATCATTGTTAGCACCCTTTTTAACTCACTAACCAATGCCACATCAGATAACTTGCAAAATACAGTTCTACTATCAGTTTGGACACCATGTAGTTATATCACTTGACTACTGGAATCGCACCTATATTAGTATCAACATCACTGAAGAGATTCTTTTTAATCAAAGACCAATGCTTCAATATTTAAAGCACTTACAAAAGATCGACCATTTCTTAAACACAAATTGTCATCCAATTTCAACATGGACTAGGAACCCTATATCTTTCACTCAAAGAAGTCATTTTGCATACTTGGGGATCCAAAAGAAAGGTTAAAAGAAGTTGAAATTCCCCATAAAAAAATGAACAGCACAAAAACTAAAGTTTGAAAATTCCATACAGATAGTGAAAAATCATTTACATTGCAACAATTTGGTCTATCTCAATGACCACATAGTCAAAAGTATAACTCAGTCATTAAAAATCACGAATCGGTTTGAAGAGCCACATGTTGGCCATCTATGAAATGTGTGGAAGAGACACAACTATTAAAGCACTTTAAATTGTTTGAAGAAGCACATAAGTCAGCTCCAAAATTTGGCTCAAACAAGTACATACCAGACCTAATTAGATTCATGTGTCGCCCCCATAAGTCATCCAAAAAGTGTATAAATACAAGCTAGACTAAGGGCTAGCAAAGGTGAAGCAGACAAGTCTGAGGAAACAAACCTAGCAGCAGAGATGCGAGGAAGCAAAAAGGAGAATTGAGGGGAAGAAATGAAGGCTACAGACCAAGTATGATCAAGGAGCCATACCAGTCCTGTGCAAGTACAGTTTTGGCACCATTTGTAATATTTTGATAAACCATATTCAGAATGGGTTTTAGGATCAGAGCTGGACTTGTTTGAGAAATATTTTGTCACAAGTCTTGGCCTAGCTGTGAACTGCTTAAAGGCTTGAGAATATCAAAGCATTGAGCAAGAATTTATTACAAGATCATTTTGAAGAGGTAAAATGGACATGTTAAAAACTGATCTTAAGGGATGTTTGAGGACTTGAAATGGGAAATCATTGATTGTACAAGTATTGTTGATAAGACTGAGCTTGGAACTACATAGAATATGTTAAGAGGATGAATCACTATACCATCACTAGAGGGACTATTTGATGAACTATTATAAATAATTGAAGAAGTGTTTTGAAGTGTACATTTGATTGTCATAAGGGCTGCAAAAAAATCATATTTTCTCAATACTGTGAGCAGACATGATAAGATGAGTTGTAAAGTGTTTTGGCACAAGGATCAAGACTCAAAGAAAGTATTGGACCTTTGAAGAGCAATAGCAGACTTGGAGAGCCTAGGACTAAAGAGCAAAAGAAAGCATATCCCTTTGAAGTAAGAATAGGTCAGTAGCAACCTTGAAGAAGACATTTAATCAAGCCAGTGGAAGATTTGTGAGCAGACATAGGTCTGAGTTTGGAGCCAACATTGGACTGTGTATGGGGCAGTCTTGAAGTCTGTTGAAGCGTAACTTTGAAAAAGACAAGTTGGAGCTAGTCATTATCAAGGGTGGTTGGGTGGTACAAGGAGTTTGAGTTGGAGAGTGCTAAGCAGTGTGTAACTTAAGTGGCATTAATGAGAATGAATAAACTATTCACTTTGTGAATTGGTTTTTGGCTCTTTAATGTTGTGAGTGATTGAATTCACATGTGATTACCGTAGTGTCAACATTGTGAGACCAAGGTGTTGCAGATCATTGTGAGAGAAGTTGAATTGGGAAGGCCATGTATTTGGTTGTGTCATAATCTTTGTACATGCTTAACATGTTGTAGTTGAAGTGCATAATGTGATACCAAACAAATTTTCAGGACAATCCCACTAACTCCAAGATCTGTTACTATTCATGAAAAAACAAGGATCCAAAATGTACATAAGTGGGGAAAACACTGTTCTCTGAATTACCAAACATGATCAACTGGTTACAGAAATCAAAGAATATAGAATATACTCAGTTCAAATGAACTCTTCTCAATTACAGATACCTATACTTATTGATTTCATATAAACAAACACATAGCTTAGTTATTTGACTCTATGATGTATGAGGGTTTTCTTCTCAAACACATGTGCAACTATTTTCTTCTCCTGTTTGCTTGCTTTTTTTTTCTTTGTTTCAAACCATTGACGTGCATTTGAATGTGCTGAAAGCAATAAGTCAACTTCAACCAACATAAAGGTTGGTCAAACAAGCATCAATGTTAAAAAAATGTGTTGCATAAATAAACTACAAAACATTACAATTTTGAAATGTAGATGCTATATCTAGTTTCTAAACACCTTGATAATTTGCATATTTCAGTAATTTGATTACTTTTCATCACATCCCATGATGTGGCCATCCCTAGATTGTCTTTCAAGACTTGACAAAAATTCCAAACTAACAAATAGAGAAGAACACCAAGGAATTTGAGAGAACGTTCTGAAATTTTTATCCCGTTGAACCTAGTGAGCCTTTTTTATTACCTCCTCCTTTTCGTCAGCCATTGCTATTAGCTTAGGTGTTTGCACAGGTTGTGCCATTGATATCTTCAAATTAATCTTCAAATTAGATATTTAGACATCCTTCTCTTTCATTGTTTTTTTGACAACACTTTCATTTGAGAATCTTCACAACTTCAGTAAAAAGCTCCTCATGTGGCAATGCCCCCGTTGATTTAATGGTAATTGGAAATGAAAGAATGTTTGATTAAACAACTTTATCCCAACTGATTAACAACAGATGAGGAGTTGCTCTTATCTGTAAAGGTGTTATTCTTGTGTGTAGGATTTTGGTATATGCAAAAGAACCATGAACCAGAAACATAGAAAATTTAGATTTCCAAATATATTTTGTTACAAATTTCTCTTAGTAACTCAATAATTTAAACAACCATGAAAAACAAAATTTTGTCAGTTTTAGAATGGGGAGGTTGTAATATATTTAATGACCTTTCAGCTTCAGAAAGTGGATTGCTGGAAGGTGAGTTTGTGGAACAGAGGACATGTTGATGTCCAAAGTTCTGAATAGAGAATGTGGGACTTTCAGGTGTTGTCTGATACGGGGTTTACAGTTCAAATGTTTGACAAAGACTTGAAATAATGTAGGTTTCAAAACCCAGAAAAAACACAAATTCAGGATGACTGCTGAAGAGTGATGTTTTGAGAGAGTTGCTCCATCTGCAATAGAATATTTCCTCCTGCAATAGATAATTCTAGGCCCAAGAGCCTTAAAGTTTTCAGAACTCAATATTTGTGCACATGGGAATATCACTGAAAACATGGATCTAATATCACTTGTTGCGAATATATTGTTCAATAAGCATATTAAACCTGCATACATGCAATATACACCAAATATTGATGTGTATTATAGCTCCCAAAAGCATTATTATGTTGAATTAAACATAATAACTCAAATACTGCGAGAAGAACTCCAAAAAAATGAAACATTGAAGTACGATAATAATTAATAATGTGTGTTATAATGACTCCATTGACGTTTTATATATACTAGTTCTCACTCATTTCCAGTCAGAACCATTACTAGGTTGACCTGGTATTTAATCAAATTGCTAGGATGATGTTGTTTAATCAAACAAACTTTCATTTCCTGTATGGGCAATTTTTTATGTTTCTGGCACAAGGGTTTTTCTACATTGGTTGAAATCCTATGCATGGGATGTATAAATTTACAGAGAAGACCATCTTCCTATCTGTTATCAATCTACGGGGATAATATTGTTTAATCAAGCAAGCTCTCATTTTCTGTATGGGCACATTTCATATACTCTAAAACTGTCCCGTGTTAAAAATAAGGAAATAAAAATCAATTTATAGAACATACTGACTGCATATTCGATAACTTATTAGTACTATTCATAATACCAAGATATGGGAGATCAAAATTAAAATACTATATGAAAGTGTCTTCCAAAAAAAACACACAACAAACTGAAAAAATCCTAGACTGAAGAGGTTATGCTAAAGTCGCCAATTGAGATTGCATTCCTAACCACCAACCTATTCAGGTTAACATCTACTTGTGTCTTCCCAAAGAAACACACCACAAACTGAAAACACCTGTGAAATGCAAAATCCTAGACTGAAGAGGTTTTGCTAAAGTCACCAATAGAGATTGCATTCCTAACCACCAACCTATTCAGGTCAATATATACTATGTGTCTTCCCAAAAAAATGCACCACAAACTGAAAACACTTGTGAAATGAGAAATCCTAAACTAAAGAGGTTTTGCTAAAATCACCAATTGAGATTTCATTCCTAACCACCAACATATTCAAGTCAACATCTCCTGGAAATGAGATGTTGACCTGAATAGGTTGATGGCTCGGAATTATATGTTTTCAGTGGTTGGAAAGTAACTTCTATTTTATTATATGTTTTCAGTGTCAATTGAAAAGATAAATCTGTGATTTGAATATGTTTTTTTACTATTGACATTTTAGTTGTTTTTTCTTGAAGAGGTTCTGCTAAAGTCACCAATTGAGATTGCATTCCTAACCACCAAGCTATTCAGGTCAACATCCTTTTGACATCGTTAATCTTGCAGTTGGTGAAAAGAAAAATTATCAGTACTGGAAAATAGCTTCTATTTTATTATATGTTTTCAGTGTCAATTGAAAAGATAAATAGGTGATTTAGAAATGTTGTTTTACTGTTGACATTATAGTTGTTTCTTCTTCCATAACAGATAAATTTTATTGTTTCAATTCTGCTATGCTTTTCGAAAAAATTTCTTGACCAACACTGGATATTAGAATCAGAAAATCGATGCTTCCAAGACTTACCTCCCATTAACAAAGGTAACCCAAAAATAAATGTAGGCCAACACAGAGCCACAAGAAGGGCAGCGGGATACATCAGGCAGGTTTAACGAAAATGAAATAAAACCTCAGTGTAATTTCTAAAAACATGTTATAATCGAGTCTACAAGGAAACATGATATGAAAAAGGAAACGATGGAAGGACATCCAAATCCCTGACTGATGCAACGAATTTCCTAAAACTGCCAGAGCAGAGGCTCCCTTGCATTCCTAATAGCTACAAAAAAATTCCCCTGCCTTAGTTGGTCTTCAGTCACCTCTGTACCAATACAAGACATAAAAAACATAATCATCGAATTTTCCACGCCTACAATGCACATGAGATATTCCTATGAGCAAGCTAATGAAATTCTATCAACATCATCGAGATCACACCGAATGACAATAAATCCCTTACTCTGTCGCCGAGGCCATTAAATCATTGCTTTGACAGCTAGAAATCCAGATCTCTTATGGTCCATTACAGGAGATACCTTCAAAGGATAGACAGACAAAGATGAACCTCCTAGTTCTGCATTACTGAGCTAATGCACTGCTCTTTGAGCTGCTTCTGGAGTGAAAAATGTTATTGTACCCCATTTTTTAGTTGCTTATCCTTGTCCTGCCACTGAGTATTTATGGAAACCAGTTATAATACCAACACAATTTTCAAACATTAACAAGAGCTCTCTATCATCAAGAGTTTGTGCATCTGGACGACAAACTTCAATGATTAAACTTTTTCCATCTAGTATGAGATGTTTAATTTCTGCACCAGCACCAAAAAGTGCCACTGGAGACTTCTTTCCTCGGGAGGCATAAAATAAAGACTTTTCTATGCCTTCATTATATATCCACCTTCTTTCAGAATCCAAGACATCTTTCAGCATGCCATCTGCATGGTGCATTTTATGTATAACATAAAAGAGTTGTATTTCTCTTTTATCATGGTCAACTTCTATACCAAGCCGATAACTGTTGCAATTTTGTTGAATTTGAGCGACAAGAGAATGTAGATTGTTATTATTCTTCCCACACAACCTCTTCAAAAGGAAATTTCCAACTCTAGAAATCACTTTCTTATGCATTGCAAGTTCTTTCAACAGATGGATGTCATATGAAGGATGGGGTTGCAGAGACCCAATCCTCCTCTACTGCTGTCACACAAATAAAAAACTGCCTTGTTGTGCATAAAAGTTACTCAAAAACAAACCATTTGGGATTGTGACCTAAAGCTAAAAATGAGCATGATGGATGCAAATATGCTTGTTGTTCTGTAGAAGCTACATCATATCGTAGCCAGTTATATCCAGAAAACATGGCCAGGTTTTCAGTCATATAAGACAAAATATTTTTTCTCAAAGCTACACCACATGTGCTAGAACCAAATGGAGACCAACTCCAGTAAGTCGGGACACGTATACCAAGCTCATGCTTGAGACACAGTTCCATTTCTGTTATAACATCTTTACATCTCACCATGGATTTGGCATTGATGCTATTTTCCTAGCACCATTTGTTCCTACCGAATTTTTGTTTATCCTCCCACTCCTTGTAAACTGAAAGAAGAGTAAAAAGGTCTCCATCTGGATGACAGAAACAAAGTTTTAAACAATCAGAATTTCATTTTTCTGCTTCTATACCAAACCTACAAAATATACTTCATGCATTTTCCATCAAAGCTTCAAGTACAAGGCCTTCCCTACCCAAATTCTTAGATAAACTGCCTAGAATAATCTTTCCCAATCAAGGTTCTACACCCAGCTTGACGGGATTCAAACCAGATTCGATTAATTTTTTTAGGCCTTTCTGGCCACAAACCACTGCACCTAAATGGACTAAATTTTTAATAGCTACACTTATTACCTCATGGCTTGGGGCTTGAACAAAATCAAAGGATTCAAGGTCCTGGATACCCAAAGCAAGAAGTTTTAGAAGGGAAATGCCTAGATGAACTCACAGGATCTCTATGGGGTGCCATAGAATTAAACTCTTATTTTATGTAAATATGGTAGCATATCCCCGATTTGTTGCGACCTGCACGACCAGATCGTTGAGAAGCTGCACTCTAGCTGATTTGGCCCACCCTTAGCACATTAGTACCAATTTTGGGTTCAAACCTGCTCTCTTTTGCTATGCCAGAGCCCACAACAAATCTGACCCCAGGAATGGTTAGAGATGTCTCTGCCACATTTATCACAAAAATAGCTTTCCTTAAACCTGCAGGTGCATCTTCAAATACATGCCTTTGTTCTTCCATTGAAAGCTTTCCATGCAAAGCAAGTGTCAATGATGAAGGTTTCTGAAATTGTCCTCGAGACCACTCTACTTTTACATGGGAAGTTAAAAATATAAGAATAACTCACTGTTCTTCTCTGGCATGAATCTCAACAACAACCTTTATCATTTGAGTGCCATAAGAAAGAACACTCAGTTGGGCATGCTTCATGGCAGATTTTTGTGAAGCTTCTGAATCATCCCTTACAATGTACTTGGTATCTACAAGAAAATTTCTTCCAGTTACATGGAAAATCCTGCAACCACCAAAATAATCTGATAATGTATGTGCATCTGTTGTTGCAGAAATTATGATAAGCCTCAATTCCGGTCTCTTGAACAAGCATCTTTTAAGCAATGTTGTTGTTCAAGAAAACACACCCTTATAACCTAGGGTCTCCGTGGTTACTAACTTACTAAAATAACTTATAGACAATCAACCATTTCAGAATTTGAAATAGAAATAGGAAGAAAACTGGTAATACCTTATATATTATATCAATGATTAATGAAATAACATATTCATAATGAAACAATAAGATAATTCAGAAATCACAATATACAAGAGTGCAAAGACACAATATTGGAAGAAGAAATTTCTTTATTGATAAACAAGTGTGGTGAGATTACAACCCAACATCTGAGACAAGTGCTCCTCTACAAACCAAGGACACTGAGTTCTGCTGCTACAAGATATCTGAAGGCAAACCACTGGCATAACTTTTCTCTATAACTTATGATTGATTAGCCTCAACCCCTACCCTCTATTTATACATGAGGAAAGAGAGAGGTTACAAAGGTTGAGATGGTTGAGGAAGTTGGGATAGTTATGATTAAGGGCCCAACTCTCCTCGACTAATCATGTTTATTTTTTTAAACTTTGGATTAAGGGATACACGACTGTTGATACTAAAAAGTCACATATGATACGCGAATTACTTTAAGGAAACCCACGGGTGAAAGCCCTAATGATATATACACGAGTTGCAATGCACATACTCGCGTATGATACGCGGGTTGCTATGCAAATAGTCGCGTATTCAACCCAATATCCATACAAAAAATAAATCCAGCTGGTAAGGTAATGATGTATCAAAGGTCATGCCCATCTATAGTGCTTTGCCTACTTCAATCCATTTTGTCCTTTTGTGTGCCGACACATTGGGTGTCAGTACTTGGAAGGAGAAGTGCCATTTTACATGATAACAAATGCTAAAAGAAGGTTTGTGCTTAAGCTCCGCTCATGTGCTTCATATACTATGATGCAACTGATATCTGCCAACACTGAATCTGACATACATAATTGAAGGAGTACATGGTCAGTCATATAGTTAACCTTCACTAATGGACTCTCTCTATGAGTGTATGTAGTGAAACAATTAATAGATTGTACGCCTCCATAGCATCCATTACTTTTTCCCACAACTCTTTGTTGTAGAGACATTGCGGCAACTTTTCTGGGTTGTGTGCATACCAAGGAACCTTTGATGGCAAATCTTGAGTCTGCAAGATGTTGCACCAACTAAGTACTATTTCCAGAACATGTCTATCCAATCGGTACCATTACCTGCATTTTGCTGTTGAAAAGAGTCAATCAGACTCAGTAACTCGGCCTTTAGTACATAGTAGATTGAGGTAGGACATAAAGATGTGTTGTAATAAGTTTGTTGACAGGTAATCTTTTATCAAGGCATACAGACAGAAAGCACTTTTCCTTGGAGATGAGACAATGCCCTTGCTGCCCTCAAGTGTATGCTACCATCAAATGTAATTAGAGCTTGTGGATAGAAATCCTTAGCATTTGAATTGTATACAACTACATCACACTTATCTTGAGGGACAAAGGCAGTAAGCTCCTATAATATTGCTGCCTTACAATTAGAATTTGTAGGCTGCAAACCAACGGGAAGTCTAATGATGAAAAAATGCTCAAGACAATCAAATTTCTAACCCTAATATTCCCAAAAAGATTAGTCCTGATACATAGAAGGAACCAAAAACAAAAGAAACTCCACAATTGCTAAAAGCAATCGATCTTACAACCAAAATTTCACAATGGAAATACTTTATATAGGGTTTTGAAGGCAGAACACGACTGATGGATTTTAATGAAAACTATTTAATTAAAGTCTCAAAATAAAAAAAAAAGATAGAGAATGTGAAGCACCTTGGATAGGTCAAGGAGAGCGTTCTCCTTGTGCTCAGGAATCGTAAGCTCTAGAACCAGTTGCTCTGCAGTTGGCATTATTTTCTCTCGACTACTCTGATTAGGGTTATTTTGAGTGGAATTCTCGTCTTCTAAAATGATTTTGGCCATCATTACATCTGGATTGTTAGCAATAACTCGGAATGGAAATTAAAATGGTGAACAATTTCGTGAAGGAAGAACACCACTGATGGGTTTTAATGAAAAATATTTAATTAAAGTCTCCAAAAAAAAAGATAGAGAATGTGAAGCACCTTGGATAGGTAGAGGAGAGCTTTCTCCCTGGGCTCAGGAATTGTAAGCTGCAGAACCAGTTGCTCTGTAGTGGGCATTCTTTTCTCTCGACTACTCTGATTAGGGTTATTTTGAGTGGTATTCTCGTCTCCTAAAATGATTTTGGCCTTCATTGTGTCTGGACTATTAGCAATACCTCGGAATGGAAATTAAAATGGTGAACAATTTCATGAAAATAAGATGGGATATAGTATAATTGAAATTGTTAATAATGCTAGTTTCAAATTGAGGGAGGATGTTATAATATCAATCTAAGAATTTGTATTCCAAACTAATTCTTAATTTTCAAAGTTTTTTTTATGTAGACAATGCTTTATAAACTCTTTATGTTTTGTAATTGTTGTACATGTTGACTATTAAAATAGGAGTGTTAATGTGGAAAAAAATACATGGCATGTGAAAAACTGGATGAACATAATCATGAGCCCATCAAAACATGCTAAACCACAAATAGTTGAATGAGGCTTGAACCTATAATTGCTATTCTTCAGCTGCACATGAATTTTGTGAAACATAGTCAAGGAAAGAAAAAAGTGCAAGCCTTGTAGTACTCATGTTTTTTTTCAAAAATCACAAGTTCAGCAGTAGTGGTATAAGTTTCCCTGGAGCCTCTTTCTCCTTCTCATATATTATTCTTGCACCAGGTATAGATTTCTGCTACATAAGTTTCCTATTGGCGTTTCAAAATTTTCCCTGCCATGAGAGGTATTTTGTAACACAGTGGAAATTTATTTTGCCCCACCCTCAAACACTTAGCGATAGTGAGATTCTTGGTATCTTTCCAGTCTCGAGGGGAGCATTTGTGAATAGGATTAAAAATCACCCCCTAGACAACCTTGTTATTTTGCACAATCACAGTGGACTCATAAAATGTTGTGCCATAAGATGACACTCTGTCTAAAGTCCCCCATCTTGTGCCTCCGATGGACAAGCCCAACGTAAATGAAACTGAGGCCAAAGAGTTGGTGCTAAGGCTGTTGCTGGAGGCAAGAGTAGTATAGGATGCTGATCAACACTATAGAAAAGGTATTGATATGTTATCAAACATATCCATAGCCTCCCCGAATTAAGCATTATACTTTAGTACTAGGCCTAACTTGGGTGGTCTATATCCCACTTTATTAATCTTATAAGGTATACAAAATGGCCAGGGATATTGAATGTAGCAATATGGTTAGCATGTTCTTGTACTTATCCTGCACAAATGAACTTATGGGTTATGTTAATTAGGATTAATTCATCAAATACCCTTTGTGACACAAATCCATCTACAATATTACAATTTACTAAATTTTAACACTACAAATGGATCTAGAGAGAATCTATCTGTAGTTTCAAAATTTAGTAAATTCTAACACTTCATCGCCAAAATTGCAATTTTCCATTGTTGGAGTGACAATAAAAAGTGACTAACAGAAATGGCTAATTCATATTCTTCTAGCTAGTCATTTTTTATGCCGTGACTAAATTGGTTGTTTATGTTAGTCATTTTTAACTTTGTCACTTATTATCTAGTCATATTTGTTAACTGGTGACTAGATTAGTCATTAATTTTAGTCGTTTAGTGTTGGGTCAGTTAAAATTGCTCATATTTAGTAGTAAATCAGTTGAAAAACCTATGGTGACTAGAAATTTTAGTCACTTAGTACCTAATTCCTCATTTTGTACTAGTGAATAGAAAACTTTAGACCTCTATAAATAACATTTATATGACCGGTAGAAAAGGTGAGCATACAACTATGTAACATTGGACTGAACAAAAAATTCTAATATTTTCAAAGAAAAGGAAGAATATATGTTACATAAAAAATAACCAGATAAAAACATATATTTAAAGCTAAAATTAAGCATCTGTCAATTTGAGTTAAAAACTTTGATAACATGTAAAAGATACATACCAGTGAAATTGAACATGAATCTGCATGTACTGGAGAACCATGTGAAACATCCATTCCAATAATAATTGTTGGTTTTGTGGATATCTTAGGTATCTTATTCACAAATCTGACTGCCAACAAAGAGTTGAGGCCATCAACCTAAAGGACAAAATAACAGTTCCAAAAAACACATTAATATATTTAATCAAAGGGATTGCTTGAAAAGGCAAAGGTATACCTAGTAAACTTCAGATGATGGAGCATACCTTCCCATTTATTTTCAAAGGCAAGTTTCCGTAGTACAACTTGCAAGTTGTAACAAGTCTCCAAAATAATTTTTTTATTCCATCCCTCAAACATAAACTCAAATGTTTAACAATGAATCTATGTTCAACTTTGTACTTTTGGGAAATTTCCACAAAACCAAACAAGCATTGCTTTGATTCATAGGCAAGGACATTTACACTTGTTTCCAAGTAATCAATAATTCCATCTATGTGACAATCTTAGTATTTTCCCAAAGAGGGTGTGATTTAAAAAAAAAGGGTTTTAAGCATATAAGTAAAAAATGTATTTTACAATATTAGTATTGAAAACAAAGCAATACATTAGAGAAGTTTAGATTTGATCAAGTAAAAGATAATTTTCATCTCTTTCAACTTTAACATTTTCAAATATGACTAAGTTAAAATGAAACACACATTAAATAAATGAAAACATAGAATCATCAAAGTAGCAGCAATAATAAGAGTAATTAGATAACATTGTAGTAGTAGTAACAGATCTAATGTGGAACACAAAAATAAAAAGTCTCATAAATTACTTGGTGAATTGGGACCTTCCTTACATTCAGAATTTTAGCTTTAAGAACAGTCTATGAGTCTCTATACATACATGAGAGAGAGAGAGAGATTCCAAGATAGGTTTAGACAGGTAGAGGAATATTTACGACAAAACTTTAATCACAACAATAAAAGGGAGAAAGAAACCTTACAACATTTCTATTTAAACAAGGGTAGCCTTAAAACACAATCCAAATAGAAGTGGCAGCCATAACAGTGTTTGACAGGTGTCTTGCATTTTTTTACAGGTGGTTTTGTTAACCGGGTTTCACACAGGTTTACTTGATAATGCTCGGGTGTCCTGGGATGATGTGGTTCCGAGGAAGTTCACATGATTTGAAATTGTGTATCCAGTTCATTGCAGGTTTTCATGTGAACTCTGGATTCTAGGTTTCTCTTGACCCATATGTGAACACTGGAAAACAAGTATAGGTCATATAAGCTTATTGTTGTCTTCAAGTCATTGTTATACAAACTTCTTTGTTTGGATATCCTACAACTTTCCCCATGGGGAAGGGGACCTTTGAATCCCAGGTGACTGCTTAACTACGTTTCACGTATCTATTTCCATGCAAGTTTATTTCATAGTCTTTCTGTAAGGTCTTGGTAGTTACTTATAGAGAATATTAGAACTTAGACCAACAAAGGAAACACTCAACCAACATTGATGGTGGTTCACCACCATCAATGATGCCCCTCAATGCTCCATTGTAGTAATGCTCCATCAATGCAGCAAGAGGCGAGGTTACATTCAGACTTGGACTTGCATCTTAATTTCTCCAGCTACAATTGTTTTTTTTTGCATTTTATGCGACTTATCTACTGAATATTTCAAAGATCTTGTCAGACTCTTAGATTCAGTGGTTTTTTTGTACCGCCTTTGCTTTGCAGCATCTATAAAAATCGTGTAAAAATCCTGAGGTAAACATGCTTTGATACATTTTTCCTTCGGTTTTATTACTTAAAAGAATTAAACAATGAACAACAAGGTTCATATAAGTCTCGACTCCCCTCAAGATAGTTAATCTAGGGAGTGGCACTCCCAAGATGGAAGATGAAACCCTCAAAACAATGTTGGCAGGAACTTGGAAACATTACATAATAGATGGCAGTTTCACATGAAAAATGGAATCTCTAAAATAGTCAACATGGGAAACAATTCTTTATGAAAATCGAATAACAGTTCATGTGTTAGACATTCTGGAAGAGAAAAAAGAAGCAACTTTCAAATAAGGTATCGATGGTCACTTAGAGGGCACGATAGAATTTATACCAATAGTGGAAAGGGTCAACCAACTACGGCCTACTCATCATTAACAACAACAACAACAAAAAAAACCTTTGTCCTCTAAAAACAATTGAACAATGAACTACAGGGTTCACATAGGTCTCGGCTCCCCTGAAGATATTAAAAATAGGAAGCGGATATCCTAAGATGAAGGATGAAACACTCAAAACAATGCTCAGAGGCATTTGACAACATTACACAACAAATGATAGTTTCACATGACAAATGGAATCTTTTAAATATTCGACATGGGAAATAGGTTCTCTTGTTTGGTAATGGAGCTTGGAATCATAGGTCGCTGTCACAAGGCTTTCCCTTCATGCTTTGCTTGGATAAATCTTGTTGTGAGGGAATGGCTTGGTTTCACATAGGTTTATTTGGTAACGCTCGGGTGACTTGGTAGGTTGTGGTTTTGTTAACCCAGTTTCAATCTTAAGCTTCTCATAACGGGTGCGAGTGTCCTTTGAAATAATGTGTGTGCTTTATCCTGACCCATTTTTGAAGCAGTAAGGGATGGACATGAGACTGCCCGAACACAACCGCACCACGTATCTGCATAAAGGATGGATGGAATATCTCAACCTCAGTAATTTCTCTGTAGATTGGGCATAACCTGTGCGAAGTTTATTCTCATTGGTTCAGGGTTTATGTTACTAATGGAAGCTCTAAAAGAGTTAACACAGGCAACAAGTTCTCTTCACAATCCAACAACATTCCACGTGTTACACGTTTCGGAATAGGAACAACAATAAACTTTAAAGAGGGATGGGTAGGATTAGTAGATCATATAAGAAGAGAGCGTGGTAGGGTGAAGACAAAGGGGTAGGTTTACATGTATAAGGTGGTTGTTAGCACATAGGACCAATAAGTAAGAGTCAGCACAAGACAAATCTCAAACACCATAAATCAAGGATTGATAAACACCTATCAAACCGCAAGATGAAGGATGTAATAACGAGGTGGGGATAGAACCCATTTATCTCTCTTTCAAATGTACAAGTGTTTAATACACCAATTGAAACTTCTATCATCACCATATGAGGAAGGCCAAAATTAACTAATGGGATCCACTATTGTTATATTGATAGTATGAAGTGTCAAACTGATGATGTGGATGTATTTTTTTGTGAACAACATAAAAAAAGGATTTTCATTGCTAAAAAAGGAATAGACCTATTTTCCAAGTGTTGAGATTTCTTTAAATGAAAAATAACATGTGTGGACAGTACAATTTTTTCAATGCAAAAAACATACTAAGCTAAAGAGATCATTCAGTAGAAATGATTATAAATTTTATACAAGGACCCAAGACAAATCATTTATAGCCATGAACCATCATATACATTTCATTATTGCAAAGGCGAAGAAAAAATTGATGATAGGAACAATAGGCAACACACATTTTTATACAATCACATGAGAGAAAGCATTTATGGCTGTGAATTATTATACACATTTGATTATTGCAAAGTGAAATAAGCAACTAAACATGGAAAGATAATTGAGCATTATTTTTTTATGCAAAATGTAGGTATACTTGAATTTTGTTCAACAACAACATTCATAACCAACCATGTTGTAGAAAGCTAAAAAAGGAAAAGGGATAAAGATGAATTCAATCCCATCGGTAATGTGCAGGTATACTTGATGAGATTTTTAATGATAAAATAAAAAATGTGGATATATCTACCAAAGCATGTTCCATATTAAGAGGTCAAAGCATATAGAGTTAGAAGTTTATGCATTTCCACCTTTTTTTGGATAGATTGTGAAGGTAAATGATAGTAAGAAAAGCACATTGTGATACCATAAAAAAATGGCCATTCTAAGTTGAAGTTATAATAACCATAGGAAACATATAAGTGCATAAGAGTATATAAGAACAAAAGTGAAGGTGCAACAAAACAAAGTTGACTTAAGAGTTTCATAGAAAGTATAGAAAGAGTTGAAACATGTTATATATAGATATAAATGGGTGATACCAAATATAACAAGTGCATGAGTATAAGTTGTTAGAAAGAAATACACCAAAACAGAGCAGTGAAGTGTTTAGAATACTAAATTCTAAGAATTTAGTACAATTCTATCACATATATACAGAAGGATTGATGGCAATGACAACACTGAGTACAAGAAACAAAGGGACCAAGATGTGGATGTCATAGCATACGATCTTCTCGTATATGTCCAACTACATCTCTTTCATGTAGATGCATAGCACGTTGAAGCAACAACTTTAATTTAGAGAGCAATTTAGTGGTTGGAAAAATGCAAGTAATTAGAAGCACATATTATGCTTCAAAGTATGTTGCCATTTGTTGTAATGCTTTTTCATGCTCGTTTATTTGTTGACAATAGTTTGAAATTCTGCTCAGGTATCCTAAATCTAAATCTGGTTTGTAGTAGGAACAAATAACACATTAAAGCATGTTCTTGAATTTAAGGAGCAACTTAATAGTTGGCCAAATGTAATTAATTGGAAGCATAGATAATGATTCGAAGCATGCTTCTTTCTCTTGCAATGCTTCCCATTGTTCCTTTATTTGTTGATAGTAGTAGGGTAGTATGCTCAGAAATGCAATAGTGATTTATGTTTTACAACAAGAACAAGTAAATGTATATGAACAATTTGAAAGATTTTGCATGTCATAAGCAATAACATATATATATCATATGTCAAGCTGACTTGTTTGAGAATAAAAGTTAGGTTGTTATTATAAAAAAACATATATAAATAATACAACACGGACATGTTGAAACAATAAATGATAACACATAGAAGTAAGCATTGTAGAGTGGTAAATAAAAACATTTTATATTTGTTGGCAAAAAGAGGATCATGTGATCAAGTGGTGAATTTGTATGTTGCATCGAAACAATAAATAATGGTAGATATAAAAAATAATACATACAAAAAAATAACATGTCTGTTTGTAGGGAAAAGAAAGATATGTTTGTATTTGTTGTCTTTTTGTAGCAAACCATTCAATAATGGGAACAAGAGAGATGTGAGCAATATAAAAAATTGTATTAGTGGCAAGTACACACCTAGAACAAAAAAATGCAACCTTTAAGGACAATATGCTTGCAATGACTTTGAAGCAAGCAATGCTTGCTCTTGTTCCTTCGTTGGACGTAGGGATTGTTTTTCATTCGAGAATATCTATAAAATGAGAAAGATCGATATATGCAGAGGCTTGAAAGATATTTAAGTCTGGATATTGCAGTGAATGTAAGGCCTTTCCTATCAATGTTCCCAATATCTATTGTTGCATTTTGTAGGGTCATGCCTTATGCTTTATGGATTTTTAAACCCCATGCCATACAAAGTGGCACTTGCCTGTATGAGCCTCTTTTTATGGGAGGGATGGGAACATAATTTGGATTAGAAGCATCCCATGGGGTTCCTTTGTAGTGTAGGAATTCAATAAAAACAAAGGATGGTAAGGTAGGGGTTAATTGTTGGAGTTGTAGACAATGGAAATGACTTTTCCAAGTGATATGTTAACAAGGCCTGCTCCAATCCACAAGTTAGCAATTAACATGACATGTTTACCAATACCAAGAAGAACCTTGAAAGCCAATTGTTCATCATTTATGGATTGATGGACATGTCGATTCCTTTGTTCTGCAAAGAAATGCACAACTAGCATGTTAAGGTGTTTTAATATGCGTTTGTTGTGTAATGCAACATAGCTATTAGTTGCATACAAGTGGGTGGAATGTTCAAATGCACAATTCTCTTCATGTGAAAGGGAGGAGGTTGTTCTTGTCATGAGGAGTGTCCAATATTCAAGAGTTGGTGTTGCATTTTGAAGGTTGAGTAAAAGTTGGCGAAAGGCAATTTGAGAAGGGTTATTGCCTTGTTGTCGAAATATGGTTGAAAGTGTGACAAAAGTGTTAAAAGTTCGCCAAAGAGCATCGCCACATGATGAGCCTGCATACATGGGAATATTCTTTACAGGGGGAAATTGTCCAAAGTCACCAAGAAGGATGATGGAACAACCACCAAATCCTGGGATTGTAAATTGGGAAGGGAAAGCTTCACGTAAACGGGCATCAATACAGGTTAACAAGTTTGGGCCAATGAAGCTCATTTCATCAATGAGGATGTATTGAATATGACAGAGTTCTTCTTGAAGGGTTTGAAAGGGATTTCCTTCAAGAGGTTGCATTTCAACAATGGGTATTTGAAGAGTAGAATGTATTATAAGTGCATGTATGTTAAAGGTAGCAACACCAGTTGAAGCAAGGAGAAGCAAGGGGGAGACATTGTGGGCAAAGGCATTTTGGAGTGCACATTTAAGGCAAGAAATAAGGTAATACTTTCTTGTTCCTGCAGTACCTTGAATGATAATTTTGAGTGGGGCGGGGTTTTTAGTATTTCCAAAGTGGGAAAGCACAAGGTCAAAGGTTGTGCACTGTGTGGGAGACAAGGAACCAGGTGAATTGACAGGTGAAGAGGTGTCTTGGTGTAGTTGGGTGGATAAGCGATTGAATTCAATGAATGATATGGTCATTTCATACAAATATGGAGGGATATTGTTATGTGTCCAATTATGATTTTTGTTAAAATATTGATGTCCAAGCATGTCAAGGTCATTAAAATGGATGTTTTTGCTAGGGCTAGATTGAGAAAGGAGTTCCCATTCAAACATGTTAGGGGATAAGGGAAAGTGAACTGGATCAGAGGTGGAATCATTAGATGGAGGTGTAGAGGGATCTTCTGGTAAGTGATCAACATGACATACAATGTCTGTGTCTTTAATGTGATGCCAATGACATGTTATTTCAAAATTCATGTTCCCAATGTCATCATGGAGGGCACAAAAAGGTTTGTATAGGAGAAGTTCGCTCCAAGAGAATTGTACAAAGGAATCATAATCAAAGGGAGGTAGGGAAGTGAATTGAGGAAAGACTTGAACAATACTGGGAGGGGAGATTGGTTTCCATTTATTTATTTTTTCTACGAGGTGAGAAATACCAAGAGAGAGCAACTTCTAGAAGGGTTAGTTGTTCAAGGTCATGGGGTCTTTGCATGTATGCAAAAATGAAGGTGCCGGGGGGGGGGGGGGGTTTGGAGTGGTGTCAGTTGGGTCATCAAAAATGAGATGAAAAACACTTTGACTCACATTCAAGAAAACAAAGGAACAACTACAAAGGACAAGAGGGATTTTTTGGAGAACGTGGCAAGTTTCTTGTGCGTTGATGTCTTGATTTGCAACTGTTTGTGAAAGGAATCACTTGACTGGTTGAAGTATAGTCCCATTAGTCGGTGTTGTAGGTGCAAGATGAGAAAGAATAGTGTGGTAGCTTTATGACTTTGTCTATGCTTTTGATGCATACTTTGTAATGTATTTGAGGACAACATGCCTAGAAAGAACATGTTGACAATCAACATTAGCCCTCCATATTGAAAGCATGGTTGAGTTGTGAATGTTTAACATGGGATTGTTTCTTGCAGGGTTGTTTGTTTTACATCCATTTTCATTAATGGACAAAGAAGAGAGGTAGCTTTTAGGTCAAAGGGGAAACCATAGCGACGTTTAAGAGACATTATGTTTTTGTGAAGGCAAGAAGATTTTGAACATTTTGTGTGTCTTTGAACACAATTGACAAGTTATTCATAGTCATTAAAGTGGTTTGATGAAAATATGGATGTTGATCCAAGATCACATGGATCATTTATAGCAGAGTGAGGGAACCCAGGGTTTCTCAAGTGTATGACATGAGGATTCCATGTTGTAACAAAGTTGTCAAAGTAATGTTTTGCATGCTCAAGCGCAACAACATCTCCCCAGTCCAATATGTCCATATTTGGTGCATCTGCCAACCATATGAAACCATGAATGTGTGTGGACCCCCTATGTTTCCATTCATATCTACAAGGGAAAAAAAAATCTATGTTAGAAAGGAAAATTTTTAGGTGGCAAACATGAAGAGAAGGATAGCTAGTAAGAGCTATTACAAACCTACACCAAGAGTTTGTTATATGAAGTCCTTTTTGAAACACCTCTTCAAGGAATGTTTTGAATCTATTGTGCATGTATTGTGATGCAATTGGTGGGTTCACTTCAATGTTGCTAATCTTCCATTGATGGTGTTGATTTGAAGTGGGGGAAACTTGGCTAGGAATGAGAGCATGCAAATATTTCCATTTGGTGTCATCCGCACTAAGGGTGAAGAAGAAGGTTGGTGTACCTTGTTGAGTGATCATATTAGTGAGTTCAAATATGCTTATGTTCCAATAGGAAAGTGTCCCACAAAGTGTAGAGTTGAAGTGCATCACCATTTCAACGATATTGTCATCAAGTAGGTTTTGCAATTGATTGAAAATATTAGGTATTGTGAGGGGGGAGTGTATCTTGAAGGTTGTGTTTGAAAACGACAGAAGCAAAATAATGGCTACAATAACACATAATGAGGTTGTATATGTAGTAGCAAAAACGAGGTTATTGCCCAAATATGTTGTCATGGCAGTGGATGAGGTGAAGTGCATACTCGTGCATCTCAACCTGATGAATACGTGGTTGTTTGAGCATTACAACACATGTGGGGAATAAGGTTGGGAAGGCCATAGATAGAAGGCCTTCTGTGTTGTACTCATTGATAGGTGAAATGCCTCTAGGGGGCCAATCAATGGAAGCTAGGACTGGGCCTTCTGCTATGTGTAAGAAATGTATTATTTCCTCAACCTCGGTTCAAGAATTTTCTTTTGTAGAAATAAAGTAGGAGGATTGTAATTCATGGGATTCAAGAGAATTTGGTAATTGCACAGTAGAAGGTGAGCTATGTTCATTAAATGGTGTATCATGGGGATTGAGATGACGAAGCAAATGGGATATGTCTGTTGATTCAATAGGCAAAGAATATAATGCAATTGGATTAATTCGAACATCCTTGTAGTAGGGATCGTTAGCCATTTTGTATTCAAGAGAAGCAAGAACATGTGTTCGACTAACAAAAAATTCATATGGTTTGTTTGTAGGGTTGCATTTGTGAACAACAAGGATGTCAATGTTTGATATTAACCGAGGGAGGAATATGGGAATATTGGAAATTCCTTGGGGGAAGCTAATAATATTGCCAGAATATTTACATTGACCACCACAGGCATGGGTGACTTGTAGAATTGGGTTGACACAACAAATGAACATTGCTTTAACTTGAGTAAGTATTGCAAGGACATATGGTTGTATGTTGGGGTCAATATTGTTTGCCAAGGAAAAGTGATGGCTTTTTCTTTCTAAACTGCAACAAGAGCATGCATAAACACCATGGAATTTTTTTGTTGTAATTCCAGGGTAAGATTCAACTAAAATTTTCAATGGTCCAGATCTTCAGGCAGGAATATCTACGGTGGGTGATGGATTTTGTCGATGAAAGTTGTGTGGAAGAAGAAATTTTCATGATTAGCTGAAAATATTATGGCCCACCTAAATCTACAGTGAATATTTGAATATAAAAAGATCGATGGCGGGGGAAGAATCCACTGTGGGAAGGTACACGAAGAAAGTTAGATTGGGAGTGAGCAGAATGTTTAAAACACAACATTAATCGATGGTGGAGATTGATGATAGTTAAGATTGATGACGGAGATGGGGTGTGCTGGGAGAACATGTGCACCCAATGTTTAGTTGGATTTCAATGAAATTGTTAAAGGGAATCATTAATCAATAGTAAGGGTTTAAAGTGGATGAGATCAGTTGCTGAAAGGTGATCCACTGATAGAAGCTGCACACTGTTTTACACTTCATATGAACATAGAAAAGTAAAGAGGAGGATTATGTAGGATATGAGATCTATGGTGGGAAGTGAAGATATGGTAAATCTACTGTGATTAAGAGGTCCACTAGATAAAAATGTAAGGAGGATATGCGACAGGTCGTGGAATGGAATAAGGAAAGGAGAAGGTGAATGGGTGATCAAGATCAACGGTTTAGTGTTAGTTTTTCAACATTAAGCTAGCATTATTAGGATGTTTAACTGAGAGAATAACAAGTACAACAATCAAACACAAGAGACAATGAACACAGTGTTTTTCCTTGGGGAAACCATAAATGGAGAAAACCCCGCAACTTCCTCAGAGATAGAATCAACACCAAAATAGAAAAGCCCAAAACAGTAAGTGATCTCTTGACAGTAGTAACCTTCTTCTTATCTAGCCCCAATGTCTTCTCCTTCCTCAACTATGCACTACACTTGAGTGTGCATATGATGTGTGCTAAATAGAGAGTCCAACTCTCTATTTATACTAATCCCAGCATGACTAAAACCCTACTAGGGCCGACCTCTCTAGGAGAGTCTAATAACCCTAGTGCCCCGGAACTGCGGGGACTTTAACCCTTAGACAATAGGAGGGTTACCCACAATGACTTGACATGACTTGTTTACATTATAGATCTTCCCAATCGGAACATCGGGGCATGACATGACACAAGTACATCCCGAAATAAACATCGGGTTACAATAGATAAGAAATACAAGTGAATACAATCTAAAGTTACAATTACATCAACACTCCCTCTTAACTAGGAAGGTATTCTCTCGTCACAATTTTCATCACTAGTCTTCTTCTCTGGGTCATCTCGTTATTTGCATCTTCAAGTCATCTTCGTCTTCAATTCATCTTCATCTTCAGATCTGGATCATCACTGGATCTGGATCATTACTGGGCATCATCACTGGATCTGGATCATCACTGGACATCATCACTGGATCTGGATCATTACTGGATCTGGATCATCACTGGACATCATTACTGGATTTGGATCATCACTGGACATCATCACTGGATCTGGATCACCACTCGATCTGGATCATCACTGCTGGATCATCATCACTGGATCATCACGGGTGCTATCTCATGATTCTTCTCGTCACAGGAAGTTCTACAGAGCCAACCCTTTTTCATGTTGGTTGCAGGCCTAGCCTCCATGTAGGTCTTATTCAACGCTTATTTCTGACCTACTCATCAAAATGGCTCGCCCAACACTTACATCTGACCTACTCGTCAGAAAGGCATGCCCAACACTTACATCTGATCATGTAGGAACCAATCCTACGATCACATCAGAAAGGCCCAGCACTCACATTCACCAGCATGATAGGACACAACTACTATCATCTGTGAAAAGGCTCAGCACTTACATCTGACCTACTCATCAGAAAGGCATGCACTCACATCTGATCTTGTAGGAAGCAATCCTACAGTCTCATCAGAAAGGCCCCCAGTCCTAGACTAAGCTACCTGGTAACTGACCAGGTGCCTCCATTCTCCCAAAGAATGGCAGTAGCCCTTACATCCGACCTACTCGTCGAAATGGCCAACACTCACATCTGACCTGCTCATCAAAAAGACACAACACTCACATCTAACCTACTCGTCAGAAAGGCACAAAACTCACATTTGGCATGGAAGGAACCTAATCCTTTAGCCATGACAGAATGGCTCAGCCCTTATATCTGATCAAGTGGGAACACATCCCTCTATCACATCAGAATGGCCATGCACTCATATCTAATCGTATGAGAACACATCTAACAGTCATATCAGAACGACCCTTAGTCTCAGACTGAGTTTTCCTGGTAACTGACCAGGCACCTCCATTCCAAGAATGGAAATAGCCCTTATATCTGATCATGTAGGAACCAATCCTACAGTCATATCAGAATGGCTCAACACTCATATGTGACATGGAAGGAACCAATCCTCTCACCATGATAGAATGGCTCAGCCCTTACATCTGACCATGGAAGGAACCAATCCTCTCACCATGTCAGAATGGCTCACGGACTCATCACTTCCCTTTGGAGGGAACCTCGATCTGGAGAACACCAAGCTTCTCCCTGAAGTACTTAAACTTCACCCTAGCCAATGGATTTGTCAACACATCAGCTATCTGATCGTCCGTCGCAACACACTAGTACATATGGGTGGATTTTTCCACGTTAGTTTTCCACGTTTTTTTACTTTCGTGGAAAAATCAAGGGTAAATTATGCATTTTTACAATTTTTTTTTAAGGAAACCCCGACTTCCATCGCTATATCCACGTGAGCCCTGACTTCCGTCGCTATATCCACGCGATCCCTGACTTCCGTCGCTATATCCACGTGAAGGTAATTTGCCCGCGTTTATTTGGATAAGCTCAGCCAGCGTTTAGTTGGCTCTCGGGCCAGAGGCACATTAGCAAATACCCATTCTCAGATATACATTATTTTTCATTCAGCATCAACATAATGCAATGGTTTGGTTCTCCTGGATTCTCTCATGACAAAGGACCGACAGGGTTTAGAGTTTAACCAACCAGGGATAGGTATTCTTCATTTTTCTCAAGACCCAATTTATGGTTCCTATCCCCTCGTGGCTTTTTTTCTTTAGATACAGTCTTTAACTCGGAACACAATGGCTGGGGCGGTTTATGGTATATCTGGAACCCTCCGTTGTC
>LPNX010116215.1:1031363-1056803 GCA_001517045.1 Pseudotsuga menziesii
TTGGAATTCTGTAGCATATTGTTTCATTTGATTGCAGCAAGAAAGGAACAATCAGCAATATCTGGACTGCTTGCCAGTGCTCACAGGCACTCAATCCTGCATGCTGCCAATCAATTTTTTGACAATGGTGGTGATCAACACTTATTTTCAGGCAAATTCGTTTTAAAGGGAGAAAAATTGCTGAAGATTTCATTCACGGGATGAGTAGAAAATAACACAGGCCGGAGATCACATAGTGAATATTTGATGGGCCATGGCTAAATTTTATCATGAGAATGGAGCGTCTTGACCTGGTTTCCCTTGGTTGTTGGATCGATCCACCTTGGCCTCAATTCTTTATCCATGATAAAGCTTGCATGTAAACCTGCAAATAAATAATGAAGAATGCGGCAACGAGACCAGTTGGGCCTGCCTGCTATAACATTTTTTGGACATATATTTGATGCACCTTCAAAGACTCTCTTTGAGGTATTGTGTGAAGGAGAAATATCACTTGTTAAAAATGCAACTGAAAATGCCATTCATAATTTCATACACCTGAAGCATTTCGAGTTCTTGTGCCCCATCTTCATACTGGGGTTCACCCTGTTCGTGTACAGGCCTCGATTTGCTGGTTGCATAAGCTGGCGACGGCTGCAACTATTTTTTTAAAATTTTTTTTCACCCATCGTCGATATAGAGACGAAAAGGTGTTGCTATGCGACGGGCGTCCGTGGATATAGCGACGGGAGTCCGTGGATATAGCGACGGGAAGTCCGTGGATATAGCGACGGGAGTACGTGGATATAGCAACGGGAAGTCCGTGGATATAGCGACGGGGGTCCATGGATATAGCGATGGCAGTCCGTGGATATAGCGACGAAAGTGCGTGGCTATAGAGACGGCTTGGATCTCCATTTTTTAAAAACCTTTATACAGAGCGTGGCTATAGCGACGGAAAGGGTCGTCGTTCTTACGACGCAAATTAGGGTTCGTCACTATTGCGACGAAATAGTTTCCACGGAACAAAAAACACTTAGACGTGGCAATATCCACGCTTTTCCGTGGATATTGCCACGTTTTTTCCGTGGCAAAATTGATCACATGTACTAGTGACATATTGGAGCTTCACTGCTCCCCTCTGCACCATATCCCTGATATAGTGATACTTGATCTCAATATGCTTCGACTTGTCATGGAACACTGGATTCTCTGACAACTTCACGCAACTCTGGTTGTCAAAATGTATACAAGTAGCATCCAATTGGTGATGAAATAAATCAGACAGTAGCTTCCTCAACCATACTACCTCACAACTAGCTGAACAAGCTATGACATACTTTGCTTCAGCTGTACTCAGTGCCACATAGGATTGCTTCCTGCTAAACCAAGAGATCACACCTGATCCCATACTGAAGCAACACCCTGAAGTGCTCTTCCTATCGATGGCACTGCTTGCTCAATCTGAATCAACATAACCCTCCAGGTTAATCTTCTGATTCGCCTCGTACTTGAGCCCATAATCAACTGTACCCCTTAGGTAACTCAGAATATGCTTTGTAGCAATCAAGTGAACATTTCTCAGATCTATCAAGAATTGGCTCAAGGTGTTCATAGCAAAGCAAATATTCGGTCTCGTGTTCGTCAGGTACATCAAGGACCCAATCATCTGACGATACATTGTAGCATCAACTGACTCTGATGAAGCATCGCTCAATAGCTTCAGGTTCTATGCCATAGGTGTGGCCATAGCCTTGTAGTACATCATCCCAAACCTCTTCAGGATCTCTACTGCATACTTCCCTTGTCCAAGGAATATTCCATCCGCACTTTGCCACACCTTCATACCTAGAAAATAATGCATCATACCCAAGTCCTTCATTTCGAACTCGGCAGCAAGCTTTCTCTTCGTATCAGCAATCAACCCATCCACACCCGTCACAAACAGATCATCTACATATAGTAGAAGCATCACTAGATTGCCATTTTCAACCTTGTAGTAAAGGTTGGAATCTGCTTTACTCTTGGTAAAGCCCAAACTGGATAGAAAACTATCAATTCTGTCGTACCATGTCCTGGGTGCCTGTTTCAAACCGTACAGGGATTTCTTCAATCTACACACATGAGAATTCCTGTCATGTGTCTCAAAACCGAGTGGCTGTTCTACATACACTTCCTCTTCCACTACACCATTCAATAAAGCAGTCTTGACATCCATCTGGTGTATCTTCCATTTCATTACTACAGCCAGAGCAAGTACTGATCTGATGGAAGTGTATCTGGCTATAGGTGCAAAGGTTTCTTCATAATCTATTCCTTCTTTCTGAGAGAAACCCCGAGCCACAAATCTTGCTTTATATTTTTCAATGCTACCATCTGCAGCATGCTTGATCTTGTAGATCCATTTGGAAGTTACAACTGACTTCCCTTCTGGTCTTGGAACAGCATCCCAAACATCATTCTTCATGATTGATTGATATTCTTTGATAATAGCATCCTTCCATTCTTTCCGTTCCCCCGCTTCTTCATAACTGGAAGGTTCTTTATCAATGAAATCACATAGTAAAGCTACATACCCGGAGCAGGATCTGGTCCTCTTACTTTCTTCGTGATTCTCTTCTGGAGCCCCATATCTTTCCGCACCTTGGATAATTTCACATACCCAAGCAGGTTTCCTCTTATGAGGATTCTTCTCTAGAGGTGGATCTACAAGTCTTTGTGGTTCTTCAAATTCTCGCTCTTCTTCTTGAGTTTCTTCATTCATGGTTGTATCATGAATTCTGGGTGCTTCTGCTTCTTCAGGTTCTTCAGCAGGTCTCTTTCTGGATTTGTTGTAAGCTGTGTCTTCATAAAATGTCACATCCCTGCTGATGTCAATATTCTTGTATCTTGGGAAATATATTCTGTAAGCCTTCGAGCTTTCAGAGTATCCCACAAATATACCCTTCTTTCTTGAAGGATCTAATTTTGTTCTCTTCTCTTTTGGAATGTGTATGTATACAGGACAATCGAATATTCTGAGATGGCTGACTTCTGGTTTCTTGCCAGATAATACTTCTTTAGGAGTCTTGTTCTCGAGTACTCTATGTGGAGTATGGTTCTATAGATACACCGCTGTTCTGGCAGCTTCCACCCAAAGATGCATAGGAATATCTTGATCATGAAGCATATATCTTGCAACTTCCATGATAGTTCTGTTCTTCTGTTCCACAATCCCATTTTGTTGTGGCTTATAAGGAGTGGACAACTCCCTCTTAATCCCTGATTCTTTACATAGCTCTTTGAATTCATTCAAAGTGAATTCTCTGCCATTATCTGATAAAAAAGTCTTGATCTTCTTTTCAGTGTGATTCTGGATCAAGGATTTGAATTCCTTGAACTTGCCGAATACTTCGTCTTTGTTCTTCATGAAGTAAACCCATGTCTTCCTAGAAAAATCATCAATGAAAGAAACATAATATGCATACCCACTTAGTGAGCTTGATGACATAGGACTGCATACATCGGAGTGGATGATTTCTAGGATTCCTTTGGCTTTGCTTTCACTGCTAGGAAATGTCTTCTTTGTATGCTTTCCTTGCGCACATCCTTTGCAGACGCCATCATGTTTTGCTTGGAATTCTGGAAGACCTTCAACAACTTTGCTTGCAATTGGTAGTGCTCTGTAATGCACATGTGCAAGCCTTCTATGCCAAAGTTCACTTGGCTCTACTGTGTCATGGACCAAGGCTTTTTCTGGATGGCCCTTTAATTTGTACAATCCTCCTTCTTGTTCTCCAATCACCACCGCATCATCGATAGTCTTTCGTTTTGGCCACATGATGACTTGACCATCTATGAATGCAACCCTCATTCCTTTGCATCTAATGTAGATATGGAGAGGAGGTTCTTCTTGAGTCCTGGCGCAAACAAAACTTCCTTCATTGTTATAGACTTTCCAGAGTCTAGCTTATAGGAGGATTCCCCACTACCTTTTATTGGATACTGGTAGTCATCTCCTAGCTTCACCTTATGAGGTGATTCATGTTTCGATAGTTTGACAAAGGATTCCTTGAATCCTGTCATATGCTTGGAAGCCCCACTGTCTATAAGCCAATCAGTGCTTCCATGAGAAATGTTTCCCGTAAGAGCGGAAATCAAAACATATTCATCTTCACTGGAAGAATCTTCACTTTCATATCTGGTTCTTTTCTTGGATGGTTCATCATCCTCTGCAACATGAGCATGATGTCTTTTCTTGTTTCCCTTCTTCTTATGAGAGTTAATCTTGTTTCTAGGATAGTGTCTTGCAAAGTGTCCTCTTTCATCACATGTATAGCATCTCAATTTAGATAGGTCCTTTCTACTGTTATCTTTATGGTAAAGATTCTTACCTTTGGAGTGATGAGAGTTTCTTCTGCCTTTCTTGGAGTGAACTGTGAGAGCTTGATCTTCACTTCCCATATTCTCTTCTCGAGCTACTATCTGAGCTTCTTCTTGAGAGCATTCTTCCCATAGTTTTCTGAACTTGACTAACTTCTTTCTGGAACAAATTCCTTGGATGAATGAATCCCATGACCTAGGAAGGCCATTCAGTGTTGTCATCACAATTTCTGCATTCTCCACTTCTTCATCTACAACTTCTAGTTGTTCTTTGATCTGGGAGACCCTTGTGAAGTAAGATTGGATTGTTTCTGCATTCTGAATCTTCACATTCTTCAGTTGGTTTCTCAGAGTCATCTTCCAGTTTATGTTCTTCCCTTCAAACAATTTGGTTAGGGCATCAAACATAGCTTTAGGTGTCTTGAGAGAGGACACCTGTGGTATAAGGTGATCCTTGATAGAATTAGCAATGATTCGCTTTACCATAACCAACTTTTTCTTATGTAAGGCCTTTGCCTCATCTCCCTCTGGAACTGGAACCTCCTCACTGATATAGGAGTCCAAATCATTTTCTTCCAGGACCAAGGAGATCCTATACTTCCAAGCTCGGAAGTTATCAGCTCCCTCAAGATTTTCATCAATCTTGGTATGATGAGACATTTTAATTGAGAACCTCAAATGGAAATACAAAAGATTTATATCTTACCAGGTCAAGATGTTGGATCTGGATCTGGAGCTGAAAATCCTGCAGAGCTGGTTCAGGAGAAAATTAGGGTTTTGATTATTTGGAGTTCTGTCCAACCAATTGCTTTTAATTTTATCCCTAACTTTGATTTTAAGGAGGAGATCAATCCAGGCCTGGGCTCACTGAAAAATTCCTCTTCTGTGAAAATCCCTAATTTTTGGTAGTAGTGTCGGGTCCAAAACTGAAAAACCTCAGAATTGGATTCTGTTTCGACAGAAAGATGCGCCCTAGAGAGGAGAGTTATTCCAACCTTCTTTTGCTGAAAATATATGGAGAGAGATCCACAAAATAGGAAGCCCTAGTTCCCGCAGCTGCACAGTGTCTTCTTCTCAGGTTAGCTCTGATACCATGTTAGTTTTTCAACATTAAGCTAGCATTATTAGGATCTTTAACTGAGAGAATAAAAAGTACATCAATCAAACACAAGAGACAATGAACACCGTGTTTTTCCTTGGGGAAACCATAAATGGAGAAAACCCCGCAACTTCCTCAGAGATAGAATCAACACCAAAATAGAAAATCCCAAAATAATAAGTTATCTCCCGAGAGCAGTAACCTTCTTCTTATCTAGCCCCAGTGTCTTCTCCTTCCTCAACTATGTGCTACACTTGAGTGTGCATATGATGTGTGCTAAATAGAGAGTCCAGCTCTCTATTTATACCAATCTCGACATGACTAAAACCCTACTAAGGCCGACCTCTCTAGGAGAGTCTGATAACCCTAGTGCCCCTGAACTACAGGGACTTTAACCCTTAGACAATAGGAGGGTTACCCACAATGACTTGACATGACTTGTTTACATTATAGATCTTCCCAATCGGAACATCGGGGCATNCAAAATAAACATCGAGTTACAATAGATAAGAAATACAAGTGAATACATTCCAAAGTTACAATTACATCAACATTTAGAGGAAAGGTATATTTAATCAATGGATAAAGAAGAATCCGCTTGTGAGATCTGCATGGAGATTAACACATAATTATACTAGTGGAAAATAAAACCACTTCCTTTGATCCAAAAACCACTATGAAGAATATTATAAAGGGCGAAGGCATGTGCTCAAGCACTATTTGTATCTTATGCATTGGGGGAAGAAAGCATTGTTCTACGTGGACAAAGCAAAGTCAGATAGATACCCATCCAGCCTCCAATTTGCTAGGTAGGCTGCATTTTTACCTGCTTACTAGTATTTAAACATGGATAATGGAGTAGAAGTAGAGGCTCAGGCCCTGTATATTTAGAAAATAGATGAAGAATTAGAAGATAGAGATGGCAGGAAACTTTGATGCGATTCTATATTTTGGCCCTATTCACCAGTTAAAAACAAGGTTGGATGCTTTTAAAGACTAGGGTATTGATTTGCACAACGTCTTCCAGTCTCATTTGTATTTTTTCTGTCGAGACCAAATCCTTAACTTTCTAGACTTCATTAACTAGTGCGGTTCAAATTATTCCTCTTCTGAGAGGGTAATAATGGATTCAGACAAAACCAATATTATATGTCTTATTAATGCACTTGTTGTCCGAGACTCTCTTACTGTTCCTCCTATGTTCACCCAAAACCGTGAAGATTTTAGTGAAGAAGACCTAATTCAGTCCTTCAGACATGCTATTATTGAACAAAACAATCATTTTTCTCTAAGTGTTTCAGGTTAGATGTATCCCTTGATAACCATCCATTTCCCTTAGATGTAAACCTATTCAATGAAGAAACAAAACTGATTGTTTCAATGATGAGTCAGTTCTTAGGTTTAGACATAGAAATATATGTTCTTGAGTTTTTTATGAGTCCGTCGTTTAGAGCCAGCATGAGTCAGTTTAAGTCCTAGTCTCTTCCACCTCCATGCCTTAAATTTGATGACTTCCTAACTGAAAGTATTCACTCTCAGCTAGTGAATTTCAATAGTACCAGGCATTTTAGATTTCAGTATTATCTGATCAGAATGTTCTTATTCTTCAATGAAGAAAATCTACAGTTACCAGAAATGGTTCTTATAGAAGAAATCAATAAAAACTTCTTCAAATATATGAATTTGTTGATGGCATATGTTTACATATTTTTCTTTCAAAATAAATTTCCCAGAGTGCTTCCACAAATGAAAGAAGCTTTACAATTTTGCCCAGATAGGAAAATAGGAGACTGGTTCCTATTAGAAGAAAACACCATTTTCAGAGTGTATGGATTTACTCATGAGCCATATATTTTACCAGCTTTCCTCACTCCTAGAGTGTTTGCTTTGGAGCCGATAAGACATAAATCAATAGTAGAAAATGAACATTTCATCAGCTTCAAGAAAGCTTCAGAAGTGCTTCAGAAATCAAATTTCCATGGGTAATTGGACCTTTTATTATAAAGAATAAAGTTGCACTTACTGTGGTTGAGAGTTTGCTAAAGGAGATGGATTTTAAAATAGCTTTTGCAGTAGATTATGATCCAAAACATGTTATCACAATAAGAAGACAAGTGAATACGAATAAATATTTTGAACATCATGAGGTTGAAGGGTTGGCTGGAAAGAAAATTGGTTGGATTATCCAACACCAATGGAGAATGTAGAAGTTTCACAAGAAAATCCGTTGGCAGTGGTGAAGGCCACATAGGTAGTCACTCCCATTGCAAGTAGTTCAGAGGTCATAGGTAAAAGGACTTTTTCAAATGTAGTGGAAACAAAAGAAGAAGGAAGTTCAGAGACAACTAAAAAGTAGAAGATTGAAGTCAAGGGAGAATTGGTTGAAGTTGTCAAAACTGAAAGTAAGAAAAAGTAGGTGAAAATCAAGGGACCAACTTTTGAAATGCAACAATATGAATTTTCAGAGGTTCTTGAGACATCGAATGACAATTTTAAATCCAAATCTGATTTATACGATAAATATAAGAATGATAGAGAGACATCCTTGGATGAATGTTTAAAATTATATGTATATGTCAGAAATATTTCTAGTAAAGAGGTCTCTTTAGTGACTGTTAAAGATCATACTAAGAATACTTTGAACTTGGTAGTTGCCACCAAGAACATGATAACAGAAATGAATCTAAACCTAAAGGATATCCTAGTCCCTGACATGATCCACTTACATAAGCAGACTGGAGAGGTAATTTATAGTGACTTGTTGAAGGCCACTTTGAAAGTTTCTAAATTGAAATCCACACAAACTAAAATTGATAATAAGCTAAGGCAAGAAAAGGTAGAGAATAAGGTACACCGGCAGCAGATAAAAAAACTTCAAGGAGATTTTATAGCCATTGATAATGAAGCAAACAAGGAAGACGTTACAAAAAAATTCCCTGCAGAGAAGGAGAATAGAATTCGGTTGTTGAAAATTAAATTGAAGATCCCCACTACACAATGAATTCAAGCTTTAGAATTAACTGAATTAGAGAGGAAAAAAGAGCTACTGGCTAATGAGCTGAGTGACAACAAAGCAAAATTGTTGAAGCTTGCTGATGAAAAGAAAGAGTGGGAAAAAGAGAAAGCTCTTTTGGTTGAAAAAATTATGTTTTAAAAGAAAAACAATCTGTTCCAAAAAAAGATACAGAGGATAAAAGTAAAGAAGACGAGGTACAAGTAATTCAACCTATTACACAGACAAGTACATAATCTATTGTGCAGGATATGTCCCAGGTAAGTTTGAAGGATTTGGAAATTGCTGGTTTGAAAAGCCACAATAAAAATATGACTAATGCAATTCTAAAGAAGGAAGAGGAAAGAAAAGCACTTGAAAATAAATATAAAGAACTACTGGATAAAAATGATAAATTAGTGAAGTAACGGACTGTACAATTTCCAATACATGGAGCAAGACACCTCATTTGGGATACAATCATTGTTGAGGCTGTTAAGCTCCAACCATATTTGAACTACATTTTGGACAAAGAGATGGTTATAAATGCTTCCAGGCAGAGTCACACTGCAGTAAAAGAAGCCTTTAATAAGAATCCCGTGGATACAACTAATAATACAATCAATTTCCTTAATACTTTATCAGAGGAATATTTAAGGACCACGGGGATAAAATTCAGAATCACAGTGCTCACTTGGTCCATGAAAGTAGTAGGAAAACATCAACACATAGACATTGTGCAGGACAAGATTGACACAATGAATCATCCAGGAAAGATTTTTAAAGGTTCATTTGTATCACTTTTAAAAAAAGGGTTACCTTCCTTTTGGGAGGAAAATGGTATACTTTTGTCTCAGGTTGAATATCAGGCTTTGTTGGTGAAATGCAGACTGGACCACAGGAAATTTGAGGATATGAGCTAATCTCTATCATGGAAAACAATGATTGATAAATTAGTAGTGGAATTTGAAATAATCAACACTTTCAGGGTAGTGTGTTCCTAGTTTCCATCTATTTCATATGTGGATCATGTAGAATTACAAGAATTGGCTAAAGAAATGGTCAATCTAGAGCTGTCAATTGTGGACCAGTGGAAGACAATAGAGAGGTTTGGAAGAACAAGTACAAGCTGCATCAATAAAGAAATTCAAGGGATGTTGAAGGCTAATTTCTTTTGAAAAATGTAATAAATTTATGAGTAGTTAGTTTGTTAGGAATCAAATGGAAAATGTAATAAGGAAGTTATTTTGCCTATTTTTAACATAGAAGTAGTTATTAGCTCAAGGATCATTTTGATGTATTTAAGCAACTTTTTGCAATGTATTGAGGGTTGGAACCCGTGAGCAAGATATGAATTTTGTAAGTGAGCTTCAAGATTAATAAAAATTTCAGAGCTAAGCAGATTTTTCTGAAGAGATTCTCGGGTTATTCATTTTATAATATGTATTTTCTTTTTTCATGTGAATGTGCTTCCCGTTTACCTTTCCATTATGTTTTCTTTTCATGCTTGAATGAGTATATACTGGATTAGAATTCATAAAATTATGCTATGGTCCTTTACTTTCAAGTATTCACAAATTATTTCCACTAAAACTTGCATTGGATTCATCCTGAGATGCCCATGTTAATGGACTATTTCTTTAATCTTCTTTATCACCAGACAGCCAACTTTTTGATTGTAAAAGAGTAGCTACTCTGCCTCTGTTTAAGAACTCCATTGCAAAGCACTGTTATTAATTGTTTTTCATATTTGACTCCATGCCCAATGGCGATCTTTTTCAGCCATTGCGACTATTAAATTTTATTTCTTTCAAAATATATCCAACCTTTGAGTTTACCTATTGAGAGATCCCTCTCTAGAAGGAAAGAAGCCAACTTTCCTCCTAATATTGGTTTTGTGGTTACCTTGGGATTATACTTTCACAACCTGGGGTAAATTTTGAGTGCTAACAGTTGGCTTGTTCGTTGTCATGATTTGGGAACATGCCTACGATAAAAGTGTAAGTTTGTTACAAAGCTAAAAGGTTACATTGATGGAAGGGATACATTTTGTATATCCAACAATTGGAAAGTAAAATAATATATATTGTGACAACTAAAGGAAATGTAAATTAATTGCATATTCAAAGTTATGTAGGTTACAAAAAAAAATTAAGGCAAAAATGTAATTTTAAAGTTCTAACTTGGTAAGTCTAGCAAAGCAAGAGTATGAAAAAACAAAGTTTATTATGACAAAGCATGTACGGAATAAGATATATGGAAGCCCATAAATTTAGGTGACTATGAAAAATAAACCATTGGTGCAACAAAAAAATCTACTCAATGTAATAATCGATTTGTACACAAGTATGACAAGTTGTTGCAAGAAAGAGTATATCTAATGAACTTATTTTTATAAACAAACATAATAGTAAAATAATATCATATTCAAAAGTGGCCACATAGGTTGCATACAACATTTAAGTAAAAAATGCTCAATGATAACTTGTACATCGGAAGTGTGACAAAGCAAGTAAGAAATGTTGAAAGGGAAAAGTATCGACGACGTAAAAGAAGAACATATATATGATGAAATAGGAAAGAAGGAGAAGTATGAGAGATGCGGGAACCATCACATAAGCCAATGAATGCATGAGTATGGAGTGCAAAGCATTTGTGCAACTTAATGTTTAGTGAGGACAATGCTATGGGTTTTAGTAAGGAGGAACAATAGGTGCAATCAATGATGAAACCTCCTCAGACATAACAATTATGACTTTCAAGAGAACAGTTCCACAAAAGGTCTTTGTTCTAACTAAAAGGGTGAAAATGAAGTTTCAAGAGCATACACATTGGGAAATTTCAGAGAGTGATGTTGGTTCATTCAAGAGAAGGCATAAGTCTTTTGTAGATACCCCCATGAGTTGGTTTGCATCATCATCAAAATCCATGACACCATATAGTTGCCTAGTCACATCTTGTAGATCAAGCTTTAGTATATAACGGTAGTCACTTTCAGGAAATTCCCCATCACATTTAACACAATTACAAACGTTGGAAACTTTGTGGGAATTTTTTTTCATGCATTGTATGCCATTGACAAAAAGAGGGCATGCAGGGAAATGAAAGTCGTCCATGTTAACATTTGGGATGGTTGCAAGAACTAAATACCAAATTACCTTCTCAAAGTATTGGAGAGTTTGTAGCTCATTGATGGTAAAGCGTTTGCGCGGGACAAAAGTAGAGGAATTGAATTTTTGACTAAGGATTGCGAGGATGAATGAAATCCATTGTCATGAAACCATGCTTGGATAAGAATAGTTTATTTGATACTTGGGTTTATAAAAAGGGTGGTGTTGGAGATAGTTCCAACAATCCTCTCGTTGAGTTTTGTAACGCGTCTGCCTTTGATAGCTAGGGTTAGGGGAGTACCTAAACCTCGAAGGTTAGAAAGCTAAGCACCCTCGATTTGACAGTGCTCTCCCCAAAGCATTATGTCAATGCTATAGCTTTACATGTCCGTTAGTCCAATTGTACGCTGGATTGTCTATGGGCCATCTCTTTTTCGTATAGTTGATGCAGGCAAAACTGATGCAAAAGACTCCAGCACAGATTTCTTGGGTTGATGAGTCAACATGCCATGTAATCACTTCTAGATGGATAGGGTTTGTTGTTAGATAGATAAGATTGGTTTTATTTTGTAATAAGTGGTAGTTTTTCATTATTCTCCTTGTTCTATGCGAGGAATTCTTCAAGGATAGATCTTTGTTGATAGGATTTCTTTTATTAGGTATTCAGATCCAACCTAGTTGGATCTGATAGGTTTGCAGGAGATCATAAAAAGAGTTCAATGTAATAGAGAGAGTATCAAGTGAGGAGTGAGTGTGGAGTGCAAAGAGCATAGAGCAGAGAGTGTGTGGTTTATGACTGGTTAATTGAATGAAGAATAGAGTTCTATCGTGCAAATGTTTTGATCATCTAATACTTTTGTTTCATTAACCAGAAGTATAGATTTCAATCCTATATGTGTATATGTATAATTCAAACTCTAATTGAAACGTGAGAGATCAAATCTCTCTGTGTGAAGCATTGCAGAAGGAATTGATCGTTTGACTAATAAATTCAATGGGAATCATAGAGAAGTTAAAGAGCGTGTATATTGGACAGATCCATAGTCGAGGTCAAATTTCGCAACCATAAGTTGTGTTCGAGATAAGCCTAAACCAATCACCATACGACTAAATATTTTGTGGTGGAGATCAATCTTGGAGAAGATCGATGACGATAAGGACAATTTGCTGACAGAAGAGCGAGGGGGATAAAGGAGGGGTCGGGCTGTGAAATTTAGAAGTGATCGTTGGAAATTAAGATCGAGATGTACAATGAAGATCGATCATCGAAGTAGATAGACGACGGACATAGATTTCACTCGGGGAAGTTGCGGGTTTTGAATTTTTTTTGATGTGCACGAAATATTTATGGAATGCTATTCATAGTTTTTGGAGTGCATCATTGATTTGGTGGGGACATTAATCGGACGATCAACAAGAATTCTGCTAATTTGACAAGCGATCCTGTTAACGTTTTGAATGGATGTGAAATTTTGTTTATGAAATTGAATTTATCATGGAGTGAAGTCCATCTGTCAACCTGGAAAACATATCATCTATTTTGGGAGCTGATTGAATCGCATTCCTTGCTAATTTGGACCCGCATCTTCTACCTGGCATCGGGTTTGGTATTAGAGCTTGGCTAAAGATGCCACCAAGACAAGGATGAGTGCATGGGGTACTTGTAGGATGTGGTCGAGGAAGAAAATCTGCAGAGACAGATATCCAGAGAGACATGAGAAGACTGGAACAAAGATTAGAAGCTATGGAAAGAAAGAACCACTTAGACAATTCAAATAATAGTGATGAAGAAGAAGAAGAAGCCTCTGATGATGAAGAAGAAGATCCTGAAGAAGTCAAAGTTTTGAAGATGATGATGAAGACCAGTATCAGACCAAGAGTGGAGGTACCTATGTATGAAGGTAACTTAAATGTTGAAGAACTCATGGATTGGATTAATGCTCTGAATAAATATTTTGAGTTTGAAGAAATTGAAGACAACAAGAAAGTAAGATATGCAGCTACCATTATGAAAGGACATTCAACTATTTGGTGGGATGAGCTCCATATCCATTGAGAAAGAAGAGGTAAGTCAAAAATAAACTCTTGGGATAAGATGCGATGTAAGATTAAGAGTCAGTTTATGCCTAAGGACTATCAATTGAATCTTATTAGACAATTACAAAACCTTAGACAAAAGGCCACGACTGTAAAAGAATACAAAAAATAATTTTTTAGACCGAGTATTAGAGCTGGACACACACAAGGAGGTCTACAAAGAGTAGCTAGGTATATCAATGGATTAAGATATGATATACATGATGAAATCAGTTTATTAAATTTGAAAACTGTAGAAGATGCATATCAAGTAGCTTCAAAGGTAGAAGAGAAAATTTTAAGAAAATAGAACCAGAGAAACATAGGAAAGGATATAGTAAGAGCAAGAGGATCTCCTAGTAGTGGAAGTAGGAATTCCAAAGATGGAGCTAAGGGTTCTAGCAGTCAGTCATCCTAGAGAGGAGGATTAAGAGGAGGCAGAGGAAGAGGCAGACACAGAGAAGTAAAGTGTTATGCTTGTGGAGAGATTGGACATATGTCTTGGAATTGTCCAAGAAACCAGTCTTCAAATCAGAGAAATGTGAATGTTGCAGAGGCTTAAGAAGAGTCAAAAGAAGAAACATAAATGAATAACCCTCCAGGGGAAGGAGAATCTCTTATGTTGAAGAGAGTCTTGGTAAAATTAGAGAAGCAAGTACATGAACCAAACCAAAGGAAAAGTTTGTTCAGAACAAGGTGTTAGTCACAAGGTAAGTGTTGTAAAATTGTTATTGACAGTGGTAGTATTGATAATTTGGTTTCCAATGAGACGGTAGAGAAGCTTGGATTGAAGAGGATGAAGCATCCCACTCCCTACAAAGTGTGTTGGTTGCAGAAAGGACATCATCTCTTGGTGAATGAGCAGTGTAATGTGGAATTCCAGATTGGTACTTACAAAGATGAAGTATTATGTGACATAATTCCTATGGATGTGTGCCATATACTCTTAGGGAGGCCATGGCAGTATGACGCGGGAAGATGTTCATGATGGAAGAAAAATTACTTATTCTCTGGAGAAGGATGGGAAGAGACATAGTTTGTCACCCTTAGAAGATGAAGCAGATCAAGAAAGTTTAGGGTCAAATATTTTGTTGATGTCTAGTAAAGAACCATTACAAGAAGTTTAGAAAGAGGAGGATGTACATTTTTCCCTTATTGGTAAGCCAAAGGTAATTTTAACTTCTACGAGTTTAGATGATTTTCCTGTTGAAGTTAAAACTTTGCTTGATGAGTGTGCTGACATTATTTTGGATGAGATACCAAATGATTTATCCCCTATAAGAAGTATTAGTCATCATATTGAATTAATATCTGGTGCAATTTTACTTAATAAAGCAGCATATAGATTAACTCCTCAAGAAAATGAAGAAATCAAATAGCAGGTACAGGAGCTGTTGGAGAAAGGATTGGTAAAAGAAATCTTGAGTCCTTGTACAGTACCCACTGTACTTAGGCCAAAGAAAGATGGTGGGTGGAGGATTTACACTGACTATAGGGCAATAAACAAGATCATTATCATGTATATATTCCCTTTACCCATAATTTATGATTTGATGGATTGTTTAAGTGGTTCAAAATATTTTTCCAAAATAAATTTGAAAAGTGGATATCATTAGATTAGGATAAGGGAAGGGGATGAATGGAAGACAAAATTTAAATCTAATGATGGTTTGTATGAATGGTTAGTGAATCCTAATGCACCTAGTACCTTCACGAGGTTTTAAAAGAATTTACTGGGAAGTTTGTGATAATGTATCTAGATGACATTCTTATTTTTAGTCAGAATAGAGAGTAACATTTAAGGCACCTTAAGTTGGTGTTGAGGACTTTGCAGAAAGAGAAGCTGCTGATAAATCTGAAGAACTGTAGTTTCCCGAAGAAAGAGTTAGTTTACTTGGGATTGTACTTTCAGAAGAAGGACTGAAGATAGATCCTAACAAGGTACAAGCAATTTTGAATTGGCCAGTTCCAAAGAATGCTTATGAGGTAAGGAGTTTCCATGGACTTGCTAGTTTTTATAGGAAGTTCATTAAGAATTTTAGTCAGATTTGTGCACCTTCGATAGATACTTTCAGAGGAAGTAGACAACCTTTAAAATGGACAGAAGTAGCTGATATAAATTTTAAGTTGTTAAAGAAAAAGATAACTGAGAATCCTATTTTCGCTTTGCCCGGTTTTGACAAAGTGTTTCAATTTGAAACAGATGCTAGTGGAACAACAGTGGGAGTAGTTTTGAGTTAAGAATAGAGGCCAGTGGCATACTTTAGTGAAAAATTGAAAGAATAAAAACAAAAATACTCTTCATATGATAAAGAATTATATGTCATTGTGCAGTCTCTTAAGAAGTGGAGACATTATTTGATCCCTAAGCAGTTTGTGTTGTATTTTGACAATCATGCTTTGCAGTTCATAAACAGTCATCCTAAGTTAAACCAGAGACATGTTAAATGGGTGGAATTTTTGCAGAACTTTACCTTTGTTATCAAACATATAAGTGGTAAGTCTAATAAAGTTGCCGATGCTTTGAGCAGGATAAATCTAATATTACAAGAAGTCAAGGTCAGCACTTTGGGATTTGAAAACTTGATTGATATGTATAAAGAAAATTTAGATTTCAAGGATGTATATGCTTCCCGTGAAAATCGGTTTACCCATAATAGAAGCCAGTGGTTAGATTATATGTTGTAGAAAGGTTTTCTATTCAAAGATATTAAATTGTGTATTCCAAGGTGTTCCATGAGAGATAATTTAATTCAGGAAAAACATAGTGGAGGTCTGTCAGGACATTTTGAACAAGAAAAGACTTTTGCTCTGGTGAGTAAATTTTATTTTTGGCCAAATATGCAACATGATGTTAATAAATTTGTTGAAAGATGTAGAATATTTCAACATGCAAAAGGGAGAAGTCAGAACACAAGATTATATCAACCCTTTCCTATTCCAACTAGGCCTTGGGATTCCATAAGCATGGATTTTGTTTTGGGTTTACCTAGAACTTAGAGAGGTCATGATTCAATTTATGTTGTGGTAGATAGATTTTCCAAAATGACTCATTTTATTGCATGTAAGAAGACTAATGATGCAACCAATATTGCTAATCTATTCTTTTCAGAAATTGTAAAGTTGCATGGGTTGCCTTTGAGTATTGTGTCTGACAGAGATACAAAGTTTGTTGGTCATTTCTGGAGAACTCTATGGAAGAAATTGGGGATTAATATCAGTTTTAGTTCTTCTTATCACCCTCAAACTGATGGAAAGAATGAAGTGGTAAATAGGAGCTTGGGAAACATACTAACAAGTCTCATGTATGAACATCCAAAATAGTGGGACTTGGCTCTTGCTTAGGATGGGTTCGCATACAATGATTCACCCAACCTAAGTACAAGCATGCGTCCTTTTCAAATTGTCTACGGTGTGCATCCAAGAGGTGTATATGAACTTAGAGATCTAGGAAAATAGGAAAGAAGAAGTGCATAGGGTGAAGACTTTTCAATTAGCATGCATGAGTTGCAGGATAATATCAAGAAGAAATTACAGGTAAGTGTAGGAAAAGATAAATAGAGGGCAGACTTAAAGAGAAGAGAAGTAAACTATCAGGTTGGATATTTAGTGATGGCCTATATTAGAAAGGAAAGGTTTCCTAAAGGAACTTATAATAAATTGAAGCTTAAAAAGGTTGAACCTTGTAAAGTTTTAACGAAGTTTTCTTCAAATGCTTATGAGATTGAGCTTCCTTTTGACCTTCACATTTCACCAATTTTTAATGTTTCAGATTTGTATCCTTTTAGAGATGCATGTATCTAGACAGATGGTATAATTTCAGATGGAGATGATTCAACTATAGATTGACAAGGAAAAATTCCACAGAAATAGCAACCTCAGATTGAAGCCATCCTTGACAAAAGAGTTCTAAGGAAGACTAGGAACAAAACCTTCTTTCAATACTTAGTCAAATGGAAGAATCAACTTACTGAAGATGCATCCTGGATGACAGAGCAAGAAATTTCCTAATATAATGTGCACCCTAAAGATCTATTGAAGAAATCTTTTCTTCCCCAGGACTATGATGCAGGAGCATCCAGCTCAGACTTCTTGGGTTGATAGGTCAACATGCCATGTAATCACTTCTAGATGGACAGGGTTTGTTGTTAGATAGATAAGATTAGTTCTATTTCGTAATAAGTGGCAATTTGCCATTATTCTCCTTGATCCCTGCAAGGAATTCTTCAAGGATAGATCTTTGTTGATAGGATTTCTTTTATTAGGTCTTCAAATACAACCTATTCAGATCTGATAGGTTTACAGGAGACCATAAAAAGAGTTGAATGTAATAGAGAGAGTATCAAGTGAGGATTGAGTGTGGAGTGCAGAGAGCATAGAGCAAAGAGTGTGTGGTTTATGACTAGTTAATTGAATGAAGAACAAAGTTCTACTCTGCAAATGTTTTGATCATTTAATAACTTTGTTTCATTAACCAGAAGTATAGATTTCAATCCTTTATGTGTATATGTATAATTCAAACTCTAATTGAAGCGTGAGAGATCGAATCTGTCTGTGTGAAGCGTTGTAGAAGGAATTGATCATTTCACTGATCAATTCAACATGAATAACAGAGAAGTTAAAGAGAGTGTATCTTGGACAGATCCACGGTTGAGGTCAAATTTCGCAACCAGAAGTTGTGCCCGAGATAAGCCTAAACCAATCGCCATACGACTGAAGATCGTGCAATGGAGATCGATATTGGAGAAGATCGATGGTGATAAGGAAATTTCATTGAAATAAGAGCAAGGAGGATAAAGGAGGGGTTGGGCTGCGAAATTTAGAAGTGATTGCTGGAAATTAAGATCGAGATGTACGGTTGAGATCGATCGTCGAAGTAGATCGACGATGGACAACGATTTCACTGGGGAAAGTTATGGGTTTTGAAATTTTTTTGATGTGCATGAAATATTTATGGAATGTGCTTCATAGTTTTTGGACTCCACCGTTGATTTGGTGGGGACACTGATCGGACGTTCAACAAGAATTTCGTTGATTTGACAAGCGATCCCATTAACGTTTTGAATGGATGCAAAATTTCATTTATGAAACATAATTTATCATGGAGTGAAGTCCATTTGTCAACGTGGACGACAGATCAACTATTCTAGGAGCTGATTGAATCACATTCCTTGATGATTTGGACCCTCATCTTCTACCTGGCATCAAAAACATAAATCACAAGTCCAATAAGGTCAACCATGTAATTGACAGGTGTAGTTTGAATGTCGTGGATAGATTTAAAGTGAAAGTAATGTAAAGGGATCACGGGGTATTTCTCTAAGCATGGTTGGATGGTTGAGGAGGATCCTAAGAAAATATTATGATGCATTTTCAAGTGGTTGTATGTTGTATTAGATGGTTTGATTGTGCTATTTGAGACTATGTAGACAAGACTAATTTGTATTTGGTCATACAAAGAAGTCTCCAATTAATTAAACACAAAGATATGGATTTCATCATGCGAAGCACTAACAAGGTCAAATCCAAACAATTTGTCAGGGCCTCTTTGATTGTTGTATTCATGGATGTTTGTCTTGCTAATGAATTGACCTTGAATGGCCCAAGTTTTTATTTGGCAGTGATAAGCGATGTGAATGGTATAGTATATGCAACATGGGCTAGGTTTGAATTTAGCAAGGAAGGTAAGGAAAGTGAAGGGGTGTAGGGGTCAACTAGGATGGTTTCTGGAAGAGAGGAACTGCTTTGAAAGGGATTTTTTGTAGTGAAATGGTAAGGAGAAGGCTCCCCAATAATCGATGCATCCAATTTGACAACCTCAAGCGTGAGTAATGTGAAACTCCTGGTAAAAAGAAAGATGTTAGAAAACTAGGGGAAAAATATAGTAGAAGCAGTAAGGGTGTAGAATCCATTCAACGTAAAACAATAAAGGGTAAAGTAAAGCATGCGCTGTATTGTGTATAACATTGCATGTACATTTGGTGACCTTGATTATAGTTTCGTATTTCAGTTGGTCATCCTATACAATTCTATTATATATAGATGGAAGTAATGTTTCATGCCTGTGACGACCATCTGAGATAGAAATACAGAAGCGAACGATCAATGAGTTTAGCAAGTTCGCCTAGCTTAGCAAAAAGACTTGCAATAATGGACAAAGGTTAACAACGGCATGCATAAGCAGTGAACCAACGTCATCAGTCAACATAGATTCCATAAGGTGGTAGTTGTTAGTTTTTTTGAGTGAAATTGGGCTTGAAAAAAAACAAATGATATCAAGGTTAGGAGGGATGATTATTTTACACATAAATTTATTGTATACAATGTTCTTTTCTTTTCTTTTGTTTTTTTGTCTTTCAACCTTTAAGCTAAACATCATATGTTTTATAACTTTCAATACTTGTAAAGTATTGGTGTAGTCATAGAAACAAGACCAAAACATTGACATATGAATATGAAGTGAGTTCCAATGCTAGTATATCTTGAGTTGAATATGTTCCAATGATATGAATTGAGATTATGATGCAAAACATGAAATCAATAGTTTGTTATGTTTTGAATTGTTGACAATTTTATTTGGTAAATAGAACTTCATTAAAACCTATAAATGTAAAAGGTGACACTGTACATACATGTCTATATATATTATGAAATGAAGATATATAATGGTCGGTTGATTTCAATGCCACGACCATAAAAGAAAGTAGATACATTCCAAGGAATCACCTAATTTTCAAATTTATTCTTGCATAGTGATTTGCAATTAGTTCAACAAAAGACATAAGTTAGTATGCTATGCAAGAAGTCTTTTTTTTGCATTTCATCCCTTGCATAAAAGTTATGGTCAAGAAACTTAAGATTTTCTTTCAAAAAATTGCCTTTTTGGTTGTGGCATTGAAATCAAGCAAGCATTGTATATCTTTATATCTATAATGTTCAATATGTCTTTGAATGGTTAGAATTCGACAATAAATTATAACATATTAAGAAAAAGTTTGCATTATATTATATGGGATCATCCTAGTAAAGTACATCAATGGAAATAAAGGCAATACAACGACGACATGCCTATATATATTATAGATATGAAGATAGGTAATGGTTGTTGGATATCAAATTCACAACTAGAAAGGGAAGTTTATACATAGCAAGAAAGAACTAGAAATTGTACATGCAAATATATTCTTGCATTGTGATGTATAATGTACTTCAATAAAAGATGCAATTTATCATGGCTTGAAAAAAGTTTTTTTCTTTTCTTTTCAAAATGAACCTTACACAAATTTATGGTCACGAAAATGAAGACGTTGTTCTATAAACGTTTTTTTTGCTTGTGGCACTGAAACCCAGAGATCATTGTATATATTGATATCTATAATATATAGACATAGTAACCGATTGCATCAAATTTATGGTTAAGAAAGATAAGGCTTGCTTTTAGAATTTATATAGCTTCTATATGCAACAAGTTAATGATGTTAATTTTTCTTAAGAATAGTTTAATGATTTTTGTATGTTCAAGTGTTACACCGAAATCTTGTCACCATCATGTTATGAGATAGGTCCTCCTTGGTTTGCTTCAATCCCTCAAAGTTTATTCCAGAAGAAATGAAAGGTAGAACATACTCCTCTTATTTTTCCTTGTATTGAGCAGGTAACACTCTTTCCCCATTAACAAAAAGCGTTACCTAAGTCAGCAACGCTCTTGATACATGAACAAAGAGTGGTGCCACCTCCTCTATCCTTACTACAATAAGTGTTACCCACTTAACACCGCCTGTTTGCTTCATGAAAGGAGTGGTGCTTTAGTTTTCAAGGAAAAAAGAGAAGCTTCGAGAGGCTTCTCGAAGCTTGCCTTCGTGGAGCCTCATCCCTATGGTTTAGGACTAGCTGGAGCTCGAGATCCTTCTTTCTTGGATCTTATCTCCACCTCACCCATGATATCGTCAACCATTCCTATCCTCCCATGCCTTTAAATACTGGCTCATCCCCCATGGGATAAGGGAGGAAGAATTGTGTTGAATACCCAAACTCTATCAAAATAATTCTTGAGCTATTGGAGGCAAGGTGAAGTTAGAGGAAAGGATCTATTGGATGGGACTCTCAACACCAAGGCACCAAGGTTGTAGTATTTCCAATTATTGTTAATAAAGAATGTTTTCTCTTTCCCATATATGTTGTATCATGTGTATGTATTGCTCGACTCCTTGGTCACAAGCATAGATCTAGTTTTTATATCTTGTATGCTATCAATCTCTATTGTTGTCTTCTATTTTGCAGGTAAATAGAGGAAAAAGCTTCAAGGATGGTGAAGACATCCGTTAATAGAAGAAGCATGGAAGTCCATTCAAGTGTTTAAATAGATCTAGGGAGAGTCTGGCATTTCGTGTTACTCATTTGTTCTAGATGTGAAGCATTCATACTAGAGGAACAACTCTTGTCCGCAAGAGGTGCATTTTTCCTAGAAACATAAAGCAGGACTATTTACATTTCATCATAAAGGAAATATGAGCTGATTGGACATTCACCTACATCCATACATTCTCCCAGCATTATCTTGTGTTTCATGCCATACATCTAGTCATCAAAAGGCATGCATCTGGGCATACTGGTAATGATGATTTTATTGATTGTATAGGGTACTAAGTAATAACACAATACAACTCAAGCAACTACCACAAAGCCAACTTTGATTGTTACAACAATCCAAGGTCAGTCATTGAAATCACATTATGTAATGAAGACTTAATTGAACCTATATCAACAATGCAACTTCTAGTGATCAGAATATCATCAACATATAGTACTATGATCTGAAAAGAGTAATCTTGGATAATGTGATGCTTCTTCATACGACTGAGGATTAGACACAACCATCATTAAACACCTATCTGGAATATTCTAAACACAAGTGGGGAAAGCATTATGAAACTGAGAACTAGTCTTCCTAGAGTCTAGTGGATCTCCAACAACATCACTAGCTGCTTGTATGGTTTTATTAGAAAATTTTGGCCTTATGGGCGAGTCATGATATGCATGCATGCCATCATATTCATCTTCCATATCAGAATCAGAAAAATAAGAGAGAGAGTCATCACTTATGTTAGCACTGTTTCGGTTAACAGTTGAGATGAAGAGGCTTGAGGTGAAATAAGGGTGTGGTATGTGAAATTTTTGACAATATGACCGAGGGTGCTAAAAAAGTGATAAATTGGAGATCAAGGTTTTTATCTTCTCATAAAACAATAGGCTAATGTTTATAAAGGGATAAAAAATAAAGAAAATAGCACGTGTGGTATAGATTGAAAGTTTCGACGGTCTAGATCTTTGGGCAGGAAGATCTACGGCAGGTAGTGTATCCGTTGTTTGAAGTTGCGAGGAAAAAGTAAGTTTGGTAATCAACGAAAAGGTTTAACGATACACTCAGATCCATGACCGAGGAATAAAGTAGATGAGATCGACGACGCAGATAAAATCCATTGTGGGAAGATGTGTGGAAAGAGATGAACTGGGAGTGAAAGGAAAATTTAAAGCGGGGCTTAAATCGACGGTGGAGATGTAAGATGGATGAGATCGATAGCAGAGATGGGGTTCGTTGGGGAACTTGCACAGTTGATTTTGAATGGAAGATCAACAGAATGGTTAAAGGATGGTCAATATCAATGGCCATAATTGTAGGTGGATTAAATCAATGGATATTAGGTAGTCTGCCCAAAGAAGCTGTGCACTAATTTGAAGATCAAATTAGTGCACAGCTTAAATAGAGGTGTTGATTAAATGATGAAGGAAATCAACGGTGTGTGATGAAGGTCGAGTAAATATACGGTGGCTAGATGATCCACTGAGGGAAAGTGCATGGAGGTTATATAAGGTGTTATGCAGCGAAATAAGGAAAGCCTTAAAGATGAAGAATATAGAGTTGCTGGATAAAAATGAGAAATTAGTAAAGCAATTATCTGGATAGTTGCCAATGTAGGGAGCCATACATATCATCTGGGATATGATAATTGCAGAAACTGTTAAAATCAGGTCTTATTTGAATTATATTCAGGAGAAAGAGATGGTAATAAACGGTGCTAAACAAAGTTGTATAGCAGTAAAAGAAGCTTTGAATAAAATTCCAATAGACACAACCAAGAACACAATTAATTTCTTAAATACTTTGTTAGAAGAAGATTTGAGGACAATGGGAATCAAGGACAGGATTACAGTGATTACCCGGGCTATAAAAGTGGTGGGAAAACTTCAACACATAGAAAATGTGCAGGCCAAAATTGACATAATGCAATATTAGGTAAAGATTTTCAGAAAGGTTTGCCTTCCTTTTGAGAAGAAGATGGTAAAATTGTATCTCAGTCAGAGTATTAGTATTTGTTGGTCAGATGTAGATTGGATCAGAAGAAATTTGAAGATATGAACCAATATCTATCAGGAAATATTGTGATTGATAAATTAGCAGTGGATTTTGAAATAATCAATACATTCGGGACCATTTTTACCTAGCTGCCACCTATTTCATATGTAGATCATGTGGAATTGAGAGTGTTGGAAAAATAAATGGTGAATTTGGAGTTGCTATTTGTGGACCAGTGGAAAATTATAAAGAAATTTGGTAGAATAACCTATAAATTGCATCAATGAAGAGTTTATTTGTAAAACTCGAGAAATTTTGAAGACAAGTTTGTTTTAAATAATGTATAGATTTTTGAATAGTTAGTTTGTTAGGAGTCAAGTGACAAGTGTAATAAGGCAGTTATTTTTGCCTATTTTTAGTATGTAAGTAGTTATCAAATCAAGGAGCATTTTGATGTATTTAGGAAACATTTTGCAATGTATTGAGGGTTGGAACCCGTGAGCAAGAACTGATTTTTGTAAGAGATCTTCAAGGTTACTTGTGGAAATTGAACCAGGTGATAGATTAATTTTACTCACAACAATTAACAATTGATCATGCAAAATCACTCACAAAGAGATTGAAAATTGGAGCATAACACTAAACTGTATTAAATCAGTGTACAATAGCCAACCCTGTAATAACATAGGTTGCTGAATAAATAACATACATCAGGGATTTGAATGCATGAGGAGCAATTCGAATCTAGCATAAAGCAGGCTTACCAAAAATAAACAAATCCCCCATAGGTGTAAAAAGCTGATCCCAAATCTGTCATAGAGCTCACGAATTAGCAAAAAGGCTTAGGCAAGCTAAAGAGTGGTGGAATGGCAGCTCATACATGCTTTTGCATGGAGAAAAGAGAGGAGGATGTGTTGGACAAAAAACTAGTCAACCTCACCTAGTCTAGCTTTTCCTTTTTCCTTAAAACACTGAAAAAGCAGGCAATAAAGCAGAAAAAGCAGAAGGGTGCCTAGGAGGCCAGGAATAAAGTAGATTTGATTCCTTGGGCTTTCCCATGCACTACATGAGTCAAATAAGGCAAGTTTGACCATTATGGATAGGTAATAAACAACTTGCACAAGGTGGGACACATGAACTAGGCTAATAAGACAGAAATAATTAAATTAATGTTTAAATGGGTAAACTATGGGTTGATTATTCTAACATATCAGAAAATTATAGGGCCTAGCAAATATATCAGAAAATTATAGGGCCTAGCAACAAGGCTTAGTCACCCTTTACATACTGCATGTCCATTTAAACAAGGAAAGAGGCAACCAACTTGGGAAAATCCTCCCTTAAACATGGATTGTAGACAAAATTGTAGAATCTTGTCTTCACTCATGCTTGCACAGCATGATCAGCAATCCCCAGCAGTGATTTGAGATTGCTGAAGGTCTTCTCACAAAATGATTTGGTGAAGATA